>KL261776.1:8548-21344 GCA_000699545.1 Podiceps cristatus | reverse complement strand
TTCGGCGTGAGGCATCAGCCGAGGTGGCCCCTGCCTGTCCAGGTCACTTCTGCCGGCTGGAAATGGCTCGTGGAGGGGACATCCCCTTTCCAGGTAAGGCTGAACAGCATTTATTACCTATTTTTGCAGAGTGCAGTAGGTGGCACTGGAGCCCTTTCCAATGTTGTCTTGGCTGCTCTAAGGGAATCTCGTTTCAACTGCAAAGAGTCGGCTCGCAGAGGAGCGCAGTGAAGCAACTGCTCCTGCAAACGATGGTTCAGGTTTTCCCTCTTCCTGTTTAGAGAGGGAAATGCCTGGAAAAAGTGAATCCAGGGAGATTTTAGGATTTAGCATAGGATTATCCAGTTGTCAGCATATCAGAATATTTTTCTTCACTTTTTCTTTAAGCAACTTAGTTGGTGTTGGAAAATAACTTTCGATTAATCTTGTAGCAAAATGCTGTTTCTCATTTTCTTGTAAAAAGCATTTTGTGCCCAACTCACTTTTTAGCAGTTAATGCAATTCCTGTTCTGCTGCAAAGTCTTGATTTTCACTCATGCGACACATTACCCCGTCTTGCAATATATTGTGCACCTTCCACGACCTGATTACTTCTCCCATTTAGTTCAGTGGGGCGTGTGCGTGTGCATCTGTTGTTGAAAATGTAGACCACCAATACTCTGAAAATAGTAAGAAAACACTGGAAAATGGTGGAGTTGTTCCTCTGTTTAAAAAAAAAAAAAAAGAAAGAAAGAAATTAATTACCACGAGGACATTTGTTTTTAAGAAAAATATTTTGTGCTTTGCAGATTGCTCCTTTTCCAAACTTATCCTGCAATTGGTCATTTAAAATGGAATTGGTTGACTTTCCTCTGCAGCTTTGAAAACCTTTGAGGTGACCCAGGGCCCTGGCTGCCCCGGGGAGGGATGCGGTGTCCTGCGTTGCCTCTGCTCGTTGCTTGGAGCTGGTGGAGTTGATTTCTCTGTCTGCCGTCTGACCCACAGCTTTCAACAGATGAGTAAAATTAAAATAAGCTTTAAAAGTTAATAGGGTAGTAATTGTTTGAATGACTGTGCAAGAAGGACGGGAAGCAGGTGAGTTTTGTAATATGGCAGATGTATTGAAAGAAGGCAGACGCTCTCCCTTTCCATGATGCAAGAGCAATTCATCCATCATTAATTCTGGTGTTTAAACTGGGGCTCCTTGGAGTCCCTCTGTGGATGTATGTAATGAAACCTGGAAACTATTGTTTTCCTTGGGGGGGGGGGGGGGGGAAGACCCTGCAGAAAGAGGGACCCTGCCATGGACAGGGAAGGTCAATAACTGACTGCTACAAGCTGGCATCTCTCCACTATCATCTGACTTGGTTTTGGCTGGGACAGGGTTAATTTTCTTCCTAGTAGCTGGTACAGGGCTGTGTTTCGGATTTAGTATGAGAATAATGTTGGTAACACACCGGTGTTTTAGTTGTTGCTCAGTCGTTGTAGTGCTTACACTGAGTCAAGGACTTTTCAGCTGCCCACGAGGAGGGGCTGAAGGCGTTGGAGGGGGTCACAGCCAGGAGAGCTGCCCCAGCCTGGCCCTATGCGATATTCCATACCATATGGCATCATGCCCAGTATATAATCTGGGGGGAGTTGCCTGGGGGTGACGTGTGTTGGGACCGGGCTGGGCATCAGTCAGCAGGTGGTGAGCAATTGCATTGTACATCATTTGTTTTGTATATTCTTTTATCATCATTATTATTCTCTCTTCCTTTGCTCTCCTATGAAATTGTCCTTACCTCAATCCGCAAAGGTTTTTTTCCCCGTCCCACTGAGGGGACGGTGAGCGAGTGGCTGCGTGGTGCTCGGTTGCCGACTGGGGTTAAACCACAACGTGTCCATGGGTCTGGGTCAGGTGAGGAACGCGGGCAGGTCCTGAAGGTGCGAGGTAATTTGTGTGTGGCTCTGGCGGAGACTGCAGCAGGGCCTATCCTTGTTCAACATCCAATTTTTGCACCTTGCAGATAATTAAAATCCTTGTTGCGGATGCATGTGAAGTGCAGGAGTGTGCCCTGGCCCTTGGGATGTGCGGGAGGCGGCTGCGGGGCCGTGTCCGAGATGGGGAGGGATGGCTGCGCCGCTCAGGGCTTTGCGAGGATGCCGGGTAGGAGGGTGCGAGCACAGCGGTGACCGCCGGTGGACATCGCTCAGTGCTCCATCGAGGACTCAGCACGTCAGTCAGTGAAAAGATGTGTATCGAGCTGACAGCTCTGAATTCTTTCTTCACCAATTACCACGCCGAAGCCTTGATGGCGTAATGAAATATGCCTCCTACCTATCACTTCATCTTTGTCAAACTGACTGGGTGTTCTTAGTTTGTTATGACTGGGAGAACTTCAGCAGCGTCAGAAAAATAAGCAAGCTTGTCTCTGGTGTAAAAGGCTTAAAGACAGAATGGATGCTGTTAAATAGAGACACCTCAGCCCAGATGAAAATGTATGTGGGGAAAAACCTCTCGGACTGGCTGAGCCCTCGGCACAGTCTTCATTTGGGACCCAGTGGGGGATGAGAACTGTAGCAACTTCTCTTTTCGTAGACATCTTTATGCTTAGTAAAGTATCCAGCCTTTCTTATAACTTATTCATTGTGGTCTAGCATAGTCTAAAATACCAGACCTTCCCTCTCTGTCCCTTTACGCACACATTCTTTGATGCCGCTTAATTCATTATTTAAGCAGCCTGCATTCTGCTTTACAAACCTCCCTCCTCCCCGCTTGCTTAATGCTATCGGTTGGTTGTGTACCCGTCAGCAGCTTCCAGCAGGCAAGGGGCAGGTGAGGGGCTCCGGCCCCTGCCCTCGCCCCCGCATCGGCTCTCCGGCTGGGCGAGGAGCGGCGGGATGGAGCTGGGCAGCCAGCGCTCGAGTGCTACGGCTCCAGCAAAGCGCTCGAGTACGCGCTGAAGCGATGCCTGAGTGCGTGTTACTCTGAAGCCGGGGAGCTCTTCTGAGTGAGAAGGTGGCTTTTTAGGTAAGGAATGGGCCACTGCAGCTCGCGGTAGCCAGCTGGCCAGGTGGAAACCCCGTTCCTGCCGGGACCCGGAATCCCGGCACGTCAGGGCCTGCAGCAGCGGCTGCCTTAGCATGGGTGAAATGCAGGGGATTCCTTCGCTGGAGGGGCACTGGAGTACAAAGCATTCCCTGCCTTCTCATTGATCACTGGCTGGACAACTGTCCGCAGGAGCAATTGCGGCTGAAAAACGCGTCTGTACGGTTTGAAGTCCGAGCGATGCTTTGATTTGAATCCTTGCGAGCGATCCCTTTGCTCCCTGGGTACCGCGTTTGAGTCGCTGCCGCATGGGCTGTTCCCCCCAGTTAGTAACGTCTGCAAGGTGCGTCTGCATCCGGGAACGGCGCGTCCAGAAGGCGTCATATTGTTCATAGCCATACGTTTCCCTAACAAATGAAAATGTAGTTAGTTCAATGCAGAATATTAAAATATTTTGTTAAAAAAAAAAAGTACATTGAGGAACACGGGTACTCCAAACCTCCTTCTAATGCCCTTGTTGCAAAACTGCCCTGAATGTTATCTATTCAATGTTCTTAACATTCCACCTAAAGAAAAACTTGGGAATATTTGACCTTTTAATGCACACTCTAAAGAAAACATTTTCAAATTGTATGTAATAAATCAATCATTACTTACTTAATAACCATAATGTTCTCCTTTTGAGTCAGGAACTCATGAGAAAGTCTCGGATAAAAAAAAAAAAAAAAATTGTCAGCCTTCTGGTCATTTAATGTAAACGGTATTTTATTGATCAGTTTTGAAAGCATTTAATATTTGCTTCATCAATTGGGGATGCTGTTGTCACTTTGGAGACAATAGTGGAAAGTGCAAACCCTGCCTACGCGGCAGAAGCTTGATCTCAGCAGAAGGGACTTGGCTGAGGAGATCCCGGATCCCCCTGACTCAGTACTCAGCTAAACTTGTTTGCCTTATTTTTACACACACTTGTCAATTTTGCTTATTTCTAAGGTTTTCTGGGTTTTGTCCCCTCCTGATAAAACAGTGTTTACTTGTTCTCATATTTACTTTCTAACCACATCTCTCCAAAACCATATTTACGCAGTTGGTACTCTTCTGTTGGCAGATATTTTTTAATAAAGCAGTTTATTAAAGCATCTTTTACGAGAATACGCAGTGCAGTGCTGCATCAGAGCACCGCTGTACAGGACAGGCTTCTCCTTAATGCAGTAACACAGTGACCTGCTTGTCAAATGTTGTGCTGGGGACATTTACCTGAAGAAGGATAAAAAGGAATGCAACTGCGGATCCTTGTGCAACTCCCGCTGTGGGCAAAATCCCGCTCGACATCGACATCTTGTGAAGTAACTACAGTACGTTCCTTGCAGCTTTGCTGTCCCTTTCCATCCCTTTTTAAACTCCTGTCACCCAAGTTGTTCTTTTTGATAAGTCTTTCTTTTCTTTCTTTTCTATTTTTTTTTCTTTTTTTTTTTTTTTTTTTCCTTCCCTCCCTTTCTCTTTACTAAGAAGAGATGCCCACATTTCCCTCCCTGGGGACAGGTGTCAATTTACCCCCAGAATATTCTGTTACTTGTCTCCTCTTGGAGTTAACCAGACCTGGACCGCTGCTCCTTGGTGTGGGTTGTTTTGTTTTTTGTTTTTTGGGGTTTTTTTTGTTACACTTTGGATTTTTGCCATCGGTCAGAGCCAGAGGGTGGGGGCTGGCACCGGCCGCAAGGAGCCCCACACCTCACCCCTCCTGGGACTTCAGCAGTGCTCAGGTCGCCTCGGAGGTGGGGACTGATGGCGTTTGACGTGGTGACACTTCTCCCAGCCAGCACATCCCCGAGAAACCTTTGGGCAGGGCTGTTGTAGGCAGCTCTGTTTCACGTTGTTCTTTTTCGCTCTTAATTATTATCGGAAGCAGTTCCCAACGAATTAAGACTCGTGCCTGCAGAGGAGTAGGGTTGCGTTGCACTGTGAGTGTGTTTATTTTTCTGTATGATGTTCATGCAGATTTCCTGAACCCCTGGAGTTTTTTCTAGCTTCTCCAGTATTTGACATTTAGTCTTTATGTGCTTTTCTAGCTCATTAATTTATTAAACATCAGCAGTGATGGAGGTCTTTGATCCTCTTAAAAATTAACCAGCCGTGCCTGTCTCTTAACCAGTTCTTGAGCCATGGCAATACTCCATCTCTCCGATACTTCAGCTCATCAGCAGACCCTTGCCAGTGCCTTTGCCCAAGACCTTTTCAAAGATCATTCGATTTATACGTGTGCTTCCCTTATTTTGCAGATGAACTTGGAGAAAGGTGCATTTTTTCTCTACAGAAATAAGTCGATCACCTCGGTGTGTGTAACTTCTAATGACCTCTCAAAACGATCAAGTTTGTGCAAGAAAAAAAAAAGATAATCAGGGCTGGGAAATGGATTTGTCTTGAGCGTTTCTCAAGAAGGGGGACAGCTGATGTAAACGAGAGAGGCTCTCCGGGCTAGCGGCTCAGTTGCTCTCTCCTTGCAGAGTGTTTGGGCGAAGCCATGATAACCTGCTGGGCTTCACGTTCCTCGGGCGGTGCTGCACCCCTCTTCTGCCAGAAACGCCTGGGAATCCCCAGTGCCAAATCCGAGACTTGAGCATCCTCCTTGACAGGGCTGCTTGGTTCCTCTCCAGCTTCCCAAATATTTTATTTTTAATAGTATGAGCTCTTCCTATGGGAGGTAAATCACTACAATGTACTGCAGCCCCTAAAATGGTCCAAGCAGAGTTTATCACTAAACTTTGGTCCCCAGGAGATGGGAGCTTCTCTCCCTGGAACGAGCCCTTCCAAAAGCTGACTCTGAGTTGCTAAGAAACAGCTTGTCACTGTGGCGTGGGCTGTAATCAGTTGTATACAGGTAATTAGAAGTCACTACTGCTTTATTATTAACTGTTTGTTGATTTTTTCCCAAAAATCATTTTCCCCCCTCTCCCCGGAGCGTACATCTGCATCAATTATGCAGCGTCTGTGTTATTTTTTTCTTCCTTTGGAAACTTGGCTTCCAGAGGCTCTTTCTGGCGCTCGAGCCATGACCTAACCCTCCTTTGCTGCGTAATTCCTACCGAGACAACACAGTTTTCCCACTGTGTTTTCCACGCTACCGTGTTTCAGCAAGGCAGATAAATCAGGCTGTCTCCCGTCACCGGGCAGCCTTGTTTGCTCAATTTTGCTGTTCCATTTCTTGTTTTATTGAATAAGCATGTATTTATATACCTCGTGTCCTTTTTCTGCCTGCCCATTTTTATTGAACTTCTCTATCGGCCGCACGATTGGGTTTTCCTGACAGGGTTTTGGATCTTAAAGTGCTATTTCTTTAGACCAGCTGTCACTTCTGTCCTAACCTTCTCCCATGAGATCTCCGTGCATCGCTCCCGTGTCTAGCTCTGCCTGTCAGATCCAAGTGCCCCCTCGCCTTCTCCTCAGCTTTTTTAGTTTTAATACCTTTGCACACTAAATCTCACTGGGTTTCCCCTCCTCCCTTCTCAGTTAAGGTGACCCTCTTCTTTTTAGCACTCTCCAAATCCCATCTTCCATACAATACCATTTCCCTCACGGCCTCGTGCTTGGACTCTGCTCTGTGCCGGTACCTCACGCGGGCAGGGCCGAGCCCTTGTCTGTCGGGGGGCCAGCAGGGAGGACGCTGCTGCCCGGGTCTTACACCTTTCCCCCAGGAACAGAAACAGCCTCCGGCCGCAGACCCACGGGTTTCTTCTAACACACGTCAGTCTGCAGCGGAGCGGCAGAGCGCGGCTCCCGGGCAGCGAACTGCGAGCAGCTTGCGGCTGGGCAGTTCAGAGGGAGCCTCGTGCTCCGGTTGCTGGAGCAAACACCCCGCAGCAGCGTGGGGGAAGATGTGCCAGTGCTACCCCCACCTAACTAATTCAAACTTTAGGACCGGAGAGGAAGATTTTTTTTTTGATTCACCAGTTTGGCATCACACCACTTGGTGGGATCCCCCCACCCCAGCTCCCCGTTTCCCTCAGAAGAGGATTATGGAGCTTCGGGGACGTAGGAAAGCACAACCCCTTTCCCCTAATGGCTCATATTGCTGCTTAGTGACCGCCTGCCACATTCGATGTCGGGAGATGCTGAGATCTGTAGGGCTGAAAGTTGACGGCTAATGAAGGAACGTCGGGATGTGAATGAGGTTTCTTGTCCCGCGCAGCCGAACGCAGGGATGTTATTTATAGCTTCTCACTTGCACCATAAGCACCTGTAGAGACTTTATTCTTCAGCCCCTCAGTGGAATCACAAATGACAGAAAGAGCTGAAGATGTAATGACCCTTGAGGTAGGAGAAATTATTTACCAAACCGTAGATAAGACGGCCGTTATCTCCTGCACTGTGTTTAGGGCACCCAATCTATTGCAGATGTTACCATAGTCATGCTGTTTAATTTAAAATTGTCCTGCTTTCCTCATGTCTCAAATTCTTTTCTTGGGAAACTAAATCCTTTCATAACCTAAATGCGGACGAGGAGATGAAAATGGCTGGTTCATGGATGTATATGGCCATTCCAAGGGAGCTTTATGTAATTGTTTTTTAAATAGAAATGCTTGCTCTTATTTTTTTGGTCTGGTTTATCCTGGTTTTGTTGTTTGCCATATGTTTTCTGACATATGCTCCTTGTCTAGCAATAAAAAGCTACCAGGACTAAGAAGCCTTTGTTAATTTGCAACAGGCATAGTAAGAGTTCTTCTCATTTTACTGACTTTGCAAACTCGTTGGCAGATAAAATATAATACAGGGATTATAAAGGAGTTCTTACCATTGGTTTCCTGGAATAATTTTCTTTGTGTTTGGGTCAAAAGGATAAAGATTAACAGAACTATTAAGTATTGGAGACAGTAGCCCCGTCTGTTTGCATTTAGCTTTTAAAATCTGTCTCTTAAAAGGGCATGTGACTCTGGAGTGAGAAGACCTGGCACTCTCTTGAACGTGGTCCCTACTCCCCCAGAAATCATTCACTGTGGCAAATCTCTCACCACCAAACACCCAATAGGTCTTTCTCCACCGAAATCAGCCAAGGATCCCAGCCTCATCTATGTATGAGGAGACTGATTTATACTTGCAAGATGTTATACAGTTGGACACTTTTTTTTGTACGTGCATTCAGCTGCAGCGCCAAGCAGCGAGTTGTGTATGTCTCTCCAGTGTGAGCTTTATTTACCACTTACCGATCACACGTGAACGCTTATTTTAGTTTTCTTTTTTCTGAGACAAGGTTTTGAAAGCACTTAAAGGATGTCAGATGCGTGCAGCTGCAGACAGCCCTGGGGAGGAATTTCACCCGCAGGTTTGTCAGTCTTCTGGTGAGACCCACGATACGAGAAGTGAGACCATTTACCCACGGATCCTGAATTGTTCTTCCTGCGACCTGGCAGTGCTGCGTACAAATTAGGGTGTTTCTATAAAATGATACTGTGCAGTGATAATCAGGCACAGGCTAATGGAGTGGCAATCAAAGCTGTCAAGGAAAAAGATCTACATGCAATAGCTTGATTATATTTGTCCTGAGATACTTTTATGCTAAAGGATTTTCAAGTTTTAATCAGTCTGCATTAACTGTGATGCTCTTGCAGTTGATCATGGAAAGAAAGCAACTGTTGATTGTACTAAAAGCATTAAGTGACCTCTGCTAATTAACAGATAATGTCAATGCAACTGAGTGGAGTGCCTGGGTCTTTAGCCTTTTAGACATTAAATGGAAATCAAAGAGTTTGTAGGAAATCAATGTGGTAAAGGTAAGAGAAAGGAAATAGCAGGTTATGTTTCGGTAAAAGTTTAGTCCATTAATGATACCTAATATGCTGTATGACCAGCAATTTGTTGAAAAAGAACAAGCTTCCTCCCCAGTTGTGAGACATCTTCACTTACTCTACCCTGACTGGAGCATTTCACTTGGGAAAGCCTATGATATAGTGAATCCAGTGTGTGTCTCTGTTGTCCATAAATAAGGTAAATGCGTTTTCTCACAAATGCGTGTCACCTTTTAAATGACCCAGACATTCAGCGTTAAGTTCTGTGTTCAGTAATAATGTAGTCAGTGTCTACAAATGCAGTCTTCCTTGCCTTTTTCCATTAATCTCAGTGTCTGGGAGAGAAAACAAAACAGGTGGAATAACTACGTACAAGCACATCCTGTACTCTTTGGAGACTATAAATGGCCTCTTCTGGTTTCTACATCTATATAGATGCAGAATGAACCCCCTTTGGACAGAGAAGCAAAGGCACAAAGTCTGTATGAAACCCCCTGAAGGTGCTGCCTACCATTGTCCTCCAAGGCGCCACGGTGGCCAGAGAGCTCTTGGAGGAGACGCCAAAGCAGTCGCTAAGAGTTTGGTATCATTTTTCAGGTTTGTGCCTCTTTCACTCGTTCCTCTGTGAGAAGAAACAGAAGGATGGTTATAATATATATATTTTTTTTTATCCATGTGGAAGAAGTTAAATCACATGTGAGAATATAGAGAGGAAGATAATGGTTCAAATTCTGAGAAGGAGCTTGGCTCCATGCATAAAGCAGAGACTTTATGGGGAGGAGGGGGGAGGTCTCTGCTTCTCTTCAGATTAGAAGAAATGTTTTTGAAACCAAAGGTAATGTCTTCCCAGGCAGTTTGTAACTGAGCTTTACAGCTGCCAAATTGTATTTGATCACATCCAGCATCTCCAGCTGAGGAGGCTGCAGGGTGAGGAGCAGCCATATCACCGGGGTGTGAAGCATCCGAGCCAGCCCTGGCCTCGGTCTCTGTCAGAAGCTCCATCCAAAATGTCTTTCCAGGCCGAAGATGCTTGATCTGCCACCGGACAAAGCTGCAGGACGAGGTGGGCTGAGCCTCCATGGTGCCGCTGACCTTTTGGCCTGGACTGTGCTGGGATGAGCTCGTGAGCTACAGACCCAGCTATTACCGCTCACGACGACTGTGTCTGCGTCATCCCATCGCACCGCGGGTAAGAGATCCCCTCTGCCGGCACGTGGCCCCTCCTGCCCTCTGCGACGAGCCTGCGAGGCCAGCCGGCTGCGGGGACGGCACCTTATGCGTCGCCATATGATATTCACCTCGGAGGAGGCAGCTCTGTAATTGTCTCTGACAAACGCAGCTTGGGCTGATCCGCGCCGACTACGTCAGGCTACCTAGAGCAGGAGTTACGTGCCGCTCTCCGCCCGGGCGTGCGGCAGAAAGTCGGAGGCACGGCTTTGGTTCAGGGCAGGCGGTGCAGGGGGGAGAGCGGCAGCGCCAGCGCCGTGCCCAGCACCCTGCCTGCAAGCCGAGAGAGCATCGTTTCAGGGCCGGGGGTAACCTGGCAGTCAGAGAGGGTAACAAGATGAGAGGGATGTTTTCAAACAGAAAATAGTGATTTTTCTCAGTGCCAACCATTCACCTTCCAAAAAATATTGTCCATCTGAAGGGAAATCTAAAAGGGAGGCTTTGACACAAATACCCCCTTTGTAGAAGCTTCCCCCCGCCCAGCCTTCCTGGCAGCAGAAAGCTACATCTACTTATGTGAAGCCCCAAGAACTTTCATTTTAAAAACTTTCAGCTTTGAAAAAGTGCCCTTTTTGTTTACTCTGAGCACTGAATTTTGTGGAATCCACCCCTTTGTTGCGCTGTGGTCAGAGGCCACTGCCGATGGGCAGATCTCTGGTCTCAGCAGTTCCTGATGTCTCATTTCTCTCTTTGGTATTTTACAATAAGGTCTTATTTGCAGTTTTTTTTTAAGAGCAATATGTGCACCTGAAGATATTTTAAAGAAGCTATTTAAAAGGATATCAAAAATAAAATGAATACTTGGCATTGAGATTCTTGGAGTGCATGATGAATATTTTAAGAGTTAAAAATCTAGCCAGAGAGAAATGAAATGATTTAGTGCTCTAAATAAATCTCTGTGGGTTTTAATGTGCAAAAATGGACAACAACGGCTGCAAAACCTCTCCACAAATACTTACATCTATGCTTGGGTATACTTTGTGTATGTTATATCCGTAGCCAGTAATGGTCTGTTAAATCTTTTTAGATGCTGAGGGAAGGTATTACAGTAGTTCTTCCCCTCTAGGACTTTGCATAATAACCTTTAGGCTTTGAGCAGAGAGTTTAGACCTTTGGGAAGACAGTCACAGCTGTAAAGCTTGTCCTCAGCACCTTCATTCTCCGAGACATAACTTCTAATTGTCTTATGACTGCAATAGGTTTCAGACCAAACTGGATAATATTTGGTTGTGTCACTGCTTAATATTTCCATTTCTTTCTCTCCCTCACACACATCCCCCCCCATCTGGAAAAAAGAAGCTTTTTGTAATATCAGCTATGACAGAGGTGGAGCATTGCTTGAGAAGGTATCTGTGTGATTGATTGACGTACTAGCTAAGAAAGCCTTTATTATTTTTTTTTAATTAACCAAATGTATTAGTGTCATGAAATGTGTATCCCTGCGTTATTATTTCTGTAAAATAATATCTTTCACCTGAGCAAGAGTCCTTCAGTCCTGCTGTAAGGCTGCCTTTCTGGCAAATCTTCCTGCTAATCGAATCTTCTGTATTTTCTTCCTTGCTTTTATAGTAACTCCTGTTGCTAAATGCAGTGAATGCAATTGCTGAAATGACGGTGCCAGTATAAATTATTAAAATTACATAGAGTAATAAAAATCATAGAATCATAGGATAGTTTGGGTTGGAAGGGACCTTTAAAGGTCAGCTGGTCCAACCCCTCTGTGATGAGCAGGGACATCTTCAACTAGACCAGGTTGCTCAGAGCCCTGTACAGCCTGACCTTGAACGTATCCGGGAACAGGGCTTCTACCACCTCTCTGAGCAACCTGTGCCAGTGCCTCATCACCCTCAGCGTACCAAAATTTCTTCCTTAAATCTAGTCTAAATCTACCCTCTCTTGGTTCAAAACTGTTACCCCTTGTCACAGGGCTGCTCTCGCTCCCTTCACCCCCCAGCCTGTGTTGATACTGGGGGTTGCTCTGACCCAGGTGCAGGACCTTGCATTTGTCTTTGTTGAACCTCATGAGGCTCACCCGGGCCCACCTCGCCAGCCTGTCCTGGTCCCTCTGGGTGACATCCCGTCCCTCAGGTGCATCCACTGCACCGCTCAGCTTGGTGCTGTCTGCAAACTTGCTGAGGGCGCACTCGATCCCGCTGTCTGTGTCACTGATGAAGGTATTAAAGAGTACTGGTCCCAGTACAGACCCCCAGGGGACACCACTTGTCACCCATCTCCATCTGGACATCAAGCATTGACCACTACCCTCTGGATGCGACCACCCAACCAGTTCCTCAACCACGGAACAGTCCACCCATCAAACCCCTATCTCTCCAATTTAGAGAGAAGGATGTTGTGGGGGACCATGTCAAAGGCCTTACAGAAGTCCAGATACATGACATCTGCAGCTCTTCCCTTGTCCACTGGTGTAGTCGCTCCATCATGGAAGGCCACAAGGTTGGTCAGGCAGGACTTGGCTTGGTGAAGCCGTGCTGGCTGTCTCCAGTCACCTCCCTGTCCTCCACGTGCCTCAGCACAGCTTCTAGGAGGATCTGCTCCATGACCTTCTCAGGCACAGAGGTGAGGCTGACAGGTTGGTAGTTCCCAGGGTCCTCCTTCCTCCCCTTTTTAAAAATAGATGCAATGTTTCCTTTTCTCCAGTCCCCAGGTACTACTTCTGACTGCAATGATTTTTCAAATATCATGGAGAGTGGCTTGGCGACTACATCAGCCAATTCCCTCAAGACTCTGGGATGCATCTCATCAGGTCCCATAGACTTGTGTA
>KL261773.1:0-20009 GCA_000699545.1 Podiceps cristatus | reverse complement strand
GGGGGGGCGGGGCAAACCATCTCACAATCTTCGTTCTCACCCCACCGACAAACTTTAGGGAAGTCAGGAATTCATTTAGCTGTAAACCTTAACATCGAGTTTGAGTCTACCACCAGGGACCTTTTTTGAATGGTACCTCCTTGATGGTTTGAAAAGCCAATCTGTGATGGAAGGCACAGAGAAAATGGTCTGCGGTACACTCAGCAGGGCCAAAAGCAGTCATCGCTTGAGATGGAAAAGCCACATCAGAACACGCATGGCTGCACATAGTGCCCTGCTGGAGACGTCCTGCGCCACTCCAATGATGAATCGCCATTGTGAACTATGGTTCAATGGTTTAATTTCTACACTGACTCTGGTTTTGGCCTTTGCTTCAAAGGCTGCCACATTTGTATCAGTTATGGTAATGTCTCAGAAACGTGTGTGCTACGGGGCTGGGGAAACAAACAGAATTGTTCTATGGAAATCAAGGAATACTACGGCTTTCAGCAGCCCTTCTGCTTTGGTTTAGTAGATTGCCTATTAGTGTTCAGAGATGCTACTCTCCTTCCTCTCAGTTACTCTCCAGCTTCCACTTGGCTCACCTGCCAGCAGTAAATCCCCAGATACCCCTGTCCTTCTGAGTAGTCCTCAGAATAACATGCCTTTCTGGACATCTGAGAAATCAAAATTTCCCATCCAGCTTCAAGAAACTTCTGCAGCTGGCTAAAAAGCCAGTGTCAATGGGGAATGTATTTGTAGCAGTAAGAAAATCAAAGTGTGTTTTCAAGGGCAAATAGTTATCCATCGACAGTTTTACCTCTCTGCTTTCTTTTCAACTGGATCACAGCAGTAGCATTCCCCACCGAATTCTCAGCAAAGCAAGTGAAATTGTTTCCAAGGTCCCTTTCGGTAACTTCTTTCAGTTTTGCAACATGAAGAAGTGTGTGTCCCTTTAAACCTTTTGAATAAAAGCTAAAGAGAAAAAAAAATATGTATTTGCATACCTTTGTTGTTCATTCACCCAATCCCCAAATGTCTTAAATACAAAGAAAGAGGAGCTTGCAACTTCCTAACTGTCGGCTTGAACTTTTAACAGTGATGCAATATTCTGGTTTGGAACTTCCGTTTGGCCTTTACATTGTAAGAAAATGCTAACATCAGAGGTCTGCAGACTAAAAGGTTTACTCTTATTTCACCAACTCACCAAAATACTTAAGCTCTTGCCTAGTTTTAAATATATAGCCCCCTTTGACTTCTATAAGATCATTTGTGGGTTTTTTTAAGATGTAAAAAATTAGTCTGTGGGAAATGCAGGGAAATGAAACTTCAAAAAGGAGCCCTAAGAGAGGACTAGCTGGGCAAAAAGACTGAGCATCACAGCCTCTTGCACAGGGGTAAAAAGCCTAAGGACAAGAGAGGCAAACAGAGTAAGACAGAAATAAGGCACAGAAGTATAGGTAATGAAGAGGTAACAGGGGAACCCTAAGGGTGGTGGGGAACAGATTTGTGTCCACAACCACCCAAGAATACACAGGGTTTCTGAGTCTCAGTATTTCTTTTTGAAAGCCACAAGAACAGGTGTCTCTGGGTGGTCCCGAAGGTGCCTCACATCATGCTATGGCCCTGCCCCTGCTAACTCAAGCAAGATAGACAGGCACGAGTGTGGGCAAGGATTCAATCTGTACTGAGAGTCTGTTGGGAATGTTTTATTCATCTGGGTTTTTAAAAAATAAACAAACAGAAACTGTATGCATGCGAAAAGCTAAAAACTTGGTAAGAAGATCACAAAACTAAACATTCAAAAGTTAGGAGATTCCAATTTCCAATCTACCTCATGAGTGAGTGTGTGTCTGTGTGTGTGTATGTGTGTGTGAGAGAGATATGATAATTTGTTATTTTTTCCCCATATGACTCCCATTAAGAATGACTCCCATTGATTTTAGCAGTTACAGCAGGGCTTTTGCTTCCCTCCGTGTACAGAAGAGTTTTCCTATAAAGATGACTCTGGACTGTGTAGTGAAAGACACACTTGTCTGTGTTATCTCTACTATGTTTCTTGTCCAGGTTGGACACTATGTAAATGAATGAGACAAGGAAATGTGGTGACTATTTGGGTTGTCCCCAGGTCACAGGAAACCTTTCCCCAACACGTTGCTTCTGTGCAAAGTCTGGTTAATTCTTGCCAGCGAAGACTCCTGAAATTCAGTGTCCTGAAATTCAGTGCTACAAGTCCTTAGACTGACTCAATAAACACACCCCAGCATCCGAGGCACCCGAACTCCTTTCAGTGTCCACAGTACTGTTTTACTGATCTGGTTTATTCCCCACTCAGAGGCAGCTTCCAAAGACAGATTGTGTGAGGGAACAGGGGGGGAACACTTGAAAACAGCTGATGCAGGCACAGGTAACCAGGCACCATTCATGTTGAAGCTGTCCACGAGCTAAAGCTTTAGGAAGAAGGCTTAAGATTGCATAGAAAGTTTGAGTTCTTGACTTTATGGCTACCAGTATGTGCTTCTGTATGTGAAGTGCAAATGCTTGTCACATGCTTATGGACATACACATTAATACGTTGAAGAACAGAGCCTTCTGAGTTTCTTTCAGTAAAATGTATTCAGTAAAACCATTGTAGAAGGATTTTTACAGTTGCTGACTGTAGTAGTAATCAGGTTACTGGTTTTTTTCTTACCTGGTTTCCTGATTCAATTTCTCATTTGTATTTTCTTTGTTGGTTCTTTTCCATGTTACCTTCATCAGAGAAACTCTTTCAAACCCAAACTGTACACGGCATTCCAATTCAAGTGGCTTTCCTGAAACAAATTAGCACAGGAAAACCATGCACGGAGGTCACCAGAGTATTTTTCTCTTAAATAGCCTGGGATCTGTATAACACATGATGCTTCCTTTACTATCCACAAAGATATATATCAAGAAAAAAACCTACATTTTATATAAAATTCTCATACTCCTAGAGAGCAAAGCTGGTTTACTTTATCAAGATCTACCATCATCTATCAATACCTCATTTAACATTTTCTTTTGCTTTCAGATGAGAAATCAAAACTTACCAAGCTCAGCTTCGAGGGTCACCACACCATTGGGATACAAGAAGTTTGGTGGATGGATAGTGTTTTTTGCTGCAATTAACAGGAATGTTGTTAATAACTATAATGCTATCATCAGTGTAGAAGACCAGAGAAAATATCTTACAGATTTTTATTTTTCAAATGTTAGGTGGAATCTAGACACTTAAGTCCAGGATGATGATTTACAGTTGTTGAGGTGTCTGAGTGTACACAGATAGGGAGTTTTGACCGCAAAACTTATGTAGCTACTTAAAGACCTTCTCATTTACTCTGAGGCATTGCCATCTTACATGAGGTGAGGAGCTCAGCATCCAGCCTGCACTTAATGTTATTCAGGATTTAGAAATTAGGAATGTTATTTAGGATTTAGAAATTAGGATCCCCTTCTTGCAAAACCTCCTGAAGGATGCAATCGTCATACCAGTGCCAAGCCCCATTCCATGCCCGGTAAGAATACCTACAGCACACACGCTTTGTTCACAAGAACAGATACTTGCATTAAAATAACCATGTTTTTGTAAAACAAAGGCTGCCAAAGAGCACATACAATGACACCCACAATTCATGCAATCTACTAAGCAATTACCTAGGCTCCGGAAAAGCAGTCTGAAGGGGCTAAAACCCACAGCTCTGATATTCTAGGAAAGTCCCATACTACAGGAAACGGTGCCACACGACAACTTTTGTTTTAAAAACAAAACCACAGCAGAGAAATGTATGCAAGATTCAGGGGGAGTTTATATGTACAAGGCACCTTTCAAGTGTTTTTCTGACTGTGCTGTGAAGTGAGGGAAAAAAACTGAGTGTGTTACTCAGTGAAGAACACAGTGTGTTAGCTCAAGTTCACTCAGATAAGAATATAAGCAAACCTAGTCCATGCCTGCTTGGAAAATATTGTCAGAATATAGCCAGAGAGAAGAGTGAAAATATAGCCAGAGAGAAGAGTGAAAAAACACCAGACTTTGTAACCCGGCACATAGAAGTCTCAAAAGTTGGTGAGATGTGATTTCCAGACCCTGTCCTGGTGGGATGTATGTATTTTTCCCATGACTTCTTAGTACCAAACATATCAAACATCTGCAAAAAAAGGACCAGCTATTTCATAGGAGTTCTGTCCTCACTAGACCACAGAACCAAGTTGCCTCATCTGGTGCCTCTCTTCACCATGAGGGTGGTGAGGCAACGGAACAGACTGCCCAGAGAAGTTGTGGCTGCCCCATCCCCGGAAGTGTTCAAGGCCAGGAGCAACCTGGTCTAGTGGGAAGTGTTCCTGCCCATGGCAGGGGGGTTGGCACTAGATGATCTTTAAGGTTTCTTCCAACTCAAACCATTCTATGATTCTTTTGCTCCCTAAATCTTGTTCTCACTTCCACAGATTGTCCCACTTTCCACCAGGATGCTGAGAACAGCATCTTTTCAGTAGGGACAATGGAGATAGGACAAGGGGTAATGGTTTTAAACTAAAACAGGGTAGGTTTAGATTAGATGTAAGGAGAAAATTCTTTACAATGAGGGTGGTAAAGCACTGGAACGGGTTGCCCAGAGAAGTGGTGGATGCCCCATCCCTGGAAACATTCAAGCCCAGGTTGGACGGGGCTCTGAGCAACCTGGTCTAGGTAGTGGTGTCCCTGCTCACTGCAGGGGGGTTGGACTAGATGACCGCTAGCGGTACTGTCCAACCCAAAACATTCTATGATTCTATGATTCTATGATTCTATGAACAGGTCCTGTGCTGTTGTCATACAGAAACAGCTGTACTGGGTCCATTCAGCTTAGGATATAGAACAGATGTAGCTGTGCTTTCCTCTGGGACCTATGATTGACTGAGTGTCTGATGAGAGTGTCCAGCAGCACGCAACCAGAGACGTCTGGAGAAAAGCATAACCACGTCTCTCTTTTAGCAAACTAAAGAGTCTCCCTTGTTCCTGATCATGAGTTGCTAGCATGCTCCCTTGTACAGTGTCGGCATTGTCCAACAGCACTCTGCCAGGCAATGTCTGAGCTTCGCCTGAAGGCGAAGGACAGTAAATATTATGGAAAAGGTCACCGGGATTTGAAGGAGAATATAAGGCCATGCCATATCACTGGGCCATAGGCCTCTTTTATTTAGTAATCTGTACAAAACCTAACAGAACAAGTCATGCAGGCAGTGATGCTTTCCCCTAAAGAGCGTGCAACAACAAACGGCTTGTTTGTTAGATTGCTCAGTCTTCCTGTTTCCACTACTATTAAGAAGTTATGTGGAAGAAGGGCAATGATCCCACCAACATCACCTTCCTCTTCGTTGTCAAGTAAAAAAAATGAAGGCCTCATCCATGTCACAAGGAACGATTTAGTTATCTAACTCCTACTTTCACGTAAGCCTCTACTTCAGGGACAGAGGTAGGATTGAGATATACTGCTTTTGTCCACATTTTCCATGCAGGATTTGCAGTCCTCCCTCCTAGTATGCGACTGTCTTCCTAACACTCCCCATACAATACATGGAGAACATTGACAGCAGTTGGAGTTTTATGAATTCTACTCCTAGATCAAGAGATCTAAATCCTTTTGTAGATTTGATCCCCAATGTTAGGAACTACAATAAACCCAAGGTGGAATTATATCCTGAAAACGATGACATTGTATGCTACATCTTATTACTGAACATTGAAGGTTCCAATCCATGTCCCAAGATGCCCTCAGAATACTTGGAAGCAGGTTTTAATGAATGTTAATGGATTTTTCAGAACAAGAGTCTGAACAAAAGACATAAATAAGGTAAGAAAGAATAGAAAAAAACATACTTTACTTGAGGTATTTTATTCTGAGTTATTATATTACTCACTAATGACTTCTACTGTAACTAATGTTCTCATTGTCCACTTGGTAGTGTTGTCATGTAGAGTGTAATCACACACATAAATTCCAGCATCTTCTTTATAGGTTGGATTCAAGTAGATTTCATTATGCTTAAGCTTTAGGCTTTGTCTGCTTTTGCTACTTTTTACCTGATGACCATCCTACCAAAAAGAAAAGAAAGATCAAGGAATTGGAAGTCTTTTTTGTTGTTATTGTTGCTGTTATTAAATTAAATTTTAAGATATTTGGATAGGACTACCATGGCAGTAGGGCTAAGTCAAACTCTTTCCATTGAAGCCCCCAAAAAGATTTATTAGGACCCTGAGGGCATTTCTCAGTTATATTTAAAAATTGTGGTTTATAATATGTGAATACCATTGTCTTTTTAAAAAAATATTTAAACTTTGTGGATGCTGAGAGAAATGTGAAATCATGAACCTAATGTAAATTAAACCCCTATTACTAAAGAGCAACAAAAAGGATCACTTTTTTGATGGACTGGGGATCTTTATTTTGTAAATAAATTATTAGGAAAATATTTTCATATTCTTTTAAGAGAAGTAAATCATGGTTTGGGATTGTTTGAGACTGACAACACTGTCAGTACTTTCAAAAGAAGGAAAACTGAGTATTTTTTGGAAAGCATCCTTATACACGTTCTATAAGACCACTAAGAATTTTCTTTAAATCAAATTCCTGAAAAAAAAATCAACTAAATGGAAAGAATCTCTTTAAATTTAGTGGGCTTCAGATCATGATGCAGGTAAAGATATAACTCATTTAGAGTTTGAAAGTAAATGAAAAGTAACTTCCACTAGATGATAGTTATATGAGTATGAGTCATTTTCATCTGCTTATATCGTACAGGTTTAGATGGTATGGTATTTCAGCTTGCAAGGATTTCAGTGGTCACATTCAGTGGTTCATTTGAAAAAAGAGTAGGTCAATGATGTTTCAGTGGAATAGTGTTACATTAAAAACAGGAGTCTTGGAAAGAACAGGGTGAAATGTTAATCTTAAAAGAATTTTGTTTATAACAAAACCGCTTTTCTTTGCTCTAGTAAATATTTGCAGAATTCAAATTTAAAATACAAAACCAAAACTTTAAAAGTTTACATTTCAATTGTGTCAATTTTGCAGAGAACCTGTTTTGGTTCTCAATTACTTCAATTTTTCAGTTGAAAACATTTCTAGGTTCCTGTTCCATAGAATAATATTTTGGGTGTAGTAAATATTTTTCAAAACTCTTACTTACAGACTTGATATATAGCAATTCATGAGTCTACTTTTGCATTGAATATCTCAGTCTGCATTGTCCATCGAAGAAGAGTTCAAGAACTTATGGTATATGAATATTAACTATGCCTAAAGCTGTACCTCCACTGAGATTTTTCGAATGCTTAAGAGAGGGACTCTTACCTTGTACCATTTTACATCTGACTTTTTTATATGGCTGTAGCATTTTGTCCCAGGACAAGCTATTGAATTCCCATTGCTAGCAAGAAGATACAGCATATTTGTGTCATAACCTGAACATTTTGCTGCCTTCTTTGTTTGAACCTCCAGAACAATTTTGAGACATGGGATTTTTTCCCTGGGTGATGCAGAAAAAAAAAAAAAAAGTTAAACATTTAATACACAAAACCAAACAATTAATACTTGCATAGAAATATAGGCCTTTTACTACATTACATACCGTATCATACAGATGTACACTCCAGATGCACTGTCCCTTACTGGTTTAAACCAAAGTGCATCCCCTTGGAGAGCGAGATTAGAGCTTTCTTTGATAGCTTTCAGCGGCCCTTTATCTTTCTGACGCCAGAACCATTTCACATTATGAGGTGAGTTGTTATAAATATGGGCAGCATCTCTTTCTGGTAAAGCGCATTGTAAAACAAACTCCTCATCCTTAATTGCACGATACCATATTTGAGGTTCAACATGGGAACATCCTGAAAAGCAGGACATTAAGATATCAATACCACCTGAAAGAACACACAGTCAACATTTTTTTTTTTTTTTTAAAATAAGAATAGTACAAAAATACAAATTTAACTGTCTTTCTCTTAAATAATTTTTTATGTAACCAAATGCTAGGTGAATAGGGAATTGAATTCCTTAAACATGGAATTTGCCAATGTTCTCAAAAGTTTATTCGAAGGTTTCCAAAGGTTTATTAGGCCCTTTTCAAAAGCCTAATGTGAAGATAGCTTAAGATTTTCAGTGAACTGAAGATTTTCACATGGGTGCTAACCTGTTAAACCTCAACCCTATAGAAAAGCAGATGTAGCTCTTCTAGCTCTCCTCATGTTAATGAAGAAGGGATTGACATAAGCCTGAAGAAGCAGAGCCTGCCCACCACACTCTAAGGCAAGATTGACAAGCATTATCATCTCACTGCTTTCAAATCTTTCTGCTCTTATGTTTCAGTTATTCTCGCTAAAATTAGGCAAACTTTTGGATTCTGAAAGCTGTGGTCACCCATTCTAACCCTGAATTCTCTAAAGGCTGACTGACCCTGCTGCGCAACTCCTCCTGCCAGTCAGGATGTGGTAACCCTTGAAAGCATGGCAGGATTTCCCTTCAGCAGAAGGGAGGGCTTGAGTTCTTTGGTTCCTCGCCTCCCCACCTGGGAGACTTTTCACGGTTTCGGTTTCTCTCTGCTGACTGAATTGGATCAAGCTCCTCTAGATAGATTGTGTGGGTGGAAGGCTTTGATATATCAGTCTCATCCTGCCTTTCTCTTTTTTCTCCCCACCCTCGACAGACTTGGACCAGCTGTTGGAGAGTTTAGAGTCACAAAGCAATTCATTTGCTCCATTCAGTTCTCAGAAATTCTCCTTTACATTTACCCTTTTCTTTTCATTAGGGAACTGTATTTTGGTAATCGGTAAACTGTTACCAATACTTAAAAAGCTTGCAGAAAGGCTAGAAACATCTGCTTGCCTGACACAAGTGTGAACAGGTGCAGGAAAAACTCATAATGACATGGCAAAATGCAGATCCATTTTTCTCAGCTGTCAGAAAGCACCACGAGCACCAAATCTCACCAAAGCAGACTCTTACCTGGCAAGTTAATCTCTCTAACTTCTGCCCCACTGACAAACAATGCTAGGATCCAGCACAAAGTGAGCATGATTTTCTTTATCAATTTTGGTTGATATTCTGAGACATTTTCTTTAAGAATCATCTTGCTTTCTGTAAGAGAGGAAAACATATTTATTTTTTTCTTTTTGTAAATAATACTCCCGTAAGATAGATAGGGAATTACATATTTTATTATTCAGCTCCATAAAACTTAGCAGACAGTATTTCCTACATATTATGCTTTTTAAAAATGGAATTTGCAGCACTCTTCCTGTCCATGCTATTTCACAAAAATGCAGGATACATGATATTCAAGAATATGCAACAGCCTCTTTAAATACGTCCTGAATAATGTTGCTTACAGATGGATTTCCAAGTTATACTTACAGCAATGCAGAACTCCACATCTGGAGTGGAAATGCAGGTCTTTCAGCAGCTGTTGCTGTTAGAGGAGGAACCTGTCCTCCGAGATGAGTGATAAGATACCAAATAACAAAATCACCCTGTAGTTACTGAAAACTATCAGCAACAGACTGAGAAAGGCATAACTGGCACCAAAATCCATGGAGCTCTGTTGTATCTGGAGTGTGTAAACTGGATTCCTTTGGGATTAAACTGAATCTGAAGATGTGCTGCAGCTGCAAATGGCATTGAGTCCATGGTGGTGGAGCAAGAACTAGGCAGAATTAAAACCCTCAAAGCCTGGTGTGGACACCAGGTCTTTGGTTCTAGCTCTTTCACCCAAGAGACGTGCTCTTGTTGGGCTTTATTACCAGCTAAAATGGACATACCCTAAGATATCCGTTAAGGTCAGCAGAGAAACCTAAAAAACTTTCTTCTCCTCCATGACTTACCTGTGTGTGCAGCATCAGATCTCACTTCTGCACCACAGTGCTGTGCTGCACTGCTTGAATGACCCTAGCAGAGACCTGCTGAGCAGGGTAACATCCACACCACCATGAGGTATCATCCCTGTGGATGATACCCATCTGTGAGCTGAGACCAGGAACATCCAGGGGATTTGGGAGCAGGTCCAGAAAGCACTCAGCTGCACCCAGACCCCTCTATTACAGCATCCTGTCCAAGGTGAAACCCCAAACCTTGTTATATGATGAGTTTTGCTTCTCCTGATAAGAGGTTTGATCTGTGTCCCACAGCCTTCTCAGCCACAGGACTAGAGGGAAGGTGGGCAGTCAAGCATGCATGTTCAACAGACATGGCTTAATGTGAGTGTTGAGTAAGAACACATCCAACACCTGTGATTGACATGTCTGGAGTGCCTGATTCAGGATCTCAGTGAGCAAAGGCCCTGTGCTTTGTTGATGCTCACATTGTGCAACTGAGACCTCAAGGAGCTTTTTCCTTTGCTCTTTTGGCTGCAGAGTGACTCTGCAGTTGCACAGCTGTCAGAGAGGCATTGTGTCAGCCCAAGGGGAAAAAAAAAAAAAAAAAAAAGAAAAGATCGGGTAAAGGCTATTCCCGTGTCTGTTGACACCTCATGCAAATCAGACACAACTCATACAGGCAGGCAGCAAAAGAGTATCCAGCGCGCACTGAGCTAGCATGAAAGGTGAAGAGAACTCCCACTCTGTGCTTTTTCAGGCAGCTATTCTGTGTAGAAAGGAGCACTTTAGTCACCATTCTCTTCAGTGTGTCTCTATTCCTTGCAAGTGAACTGAATGATCTATATTTACACTCAGAGGTCACATGAAGTACATTAACTCATTTGTCTTAACCCATCCTGGTGCTTTGTTACAGATTGGCTGCCGCCAACTGTCGGCATCCCCTACATTTTTTAAAATCATCCTGAAACTCCAAGCCAATAAGTATGTCTGAATAAAGAGGCAGTTTCTTACCAGCACTGGGCAAAAGCCCTCCTAAACTTCAAGAAGACTGTCTTATCCACTGCAAAAGGATCAATGGTGCTTGACTCTTGAATCTGTGTTTATGACAATCATAAAGACACCTCTCAAGGCATTAATTAGGGGTGCACCTCTAGCCCCCCTCTAGTGTATAAACTCCCCATCTAGTGTATAAAACAAAATTATGATATTTTGAGTTACATCACCCATCAGCCCACGTGGCGAAGGAATACTGGTGCCAGTAGCAAGCAGGACCCAGGGGCCTTGTATGCAATTCAGTGCTGCAGTCCCTTGAGCAGGGGAACTGATGTAATGGGTCACTGTTGTCAAAAGGGGAAGGTCTCATCTTCTCCATCGCCCACTCCCCTCTCCCTTGATCCCAGGCAAATGGTCCAGCCCCTCTCCTGTGACATCTCTGGTCCTTTCTGATGATTCATTCAATCAGAATGTTAAGCCACGAGAAGCTACCTGAGGAGTGCCTGACTTGGCATAAGCAGTGGAAACATCTCCAAAAGGTGACCTCAAAAGGTCACCACGAATAGGGAAGAAGTGTGAAAGAGAGGGTTAACTAATGAATGTTATAGCTTTGATTAGCAATCTGTATAATTTTCTGTTGTCTTTGCTAGCCATGGGAAAATACATGACTGCCATTTTTTTTTTTGCTAACTGATAACACTTTTATTAAAGAACCTTGAAAACTTTGCATTTTGATAGCTCTTAAAAAAAGTATGGGAGCATGTGAAATTAAGAAGTGTCATCCTGCAAGTGTGCTTGACAGGAAGAGAGACTCACAGCAGAAGCAGAAAACAATCACCAAAGGAGGGGAGTACCTGAAACAGAATAATCTTAAACTGCCCCTTCAGGTGTATTCTACTGCAGATGGATTCAAGGTGATCCAATGGCTTGATATATTCCATGACTCATTTTATCTTGGTCAGTATCTGCCAGAAAAAGAAAGCACTCTAGTCTGGGCAATGTATTATCAAGAGTCTCTCTGCCATCCCTGGCCATGTACACACTCATATTACCATATCCTTAGTCTAGCGATTTAGGATGCCATTTCATTGGAAAGTAATTTATATATAAAGGAAACTAATGTGATCTAAAAATATTTTCCTGTGGTAAAAACTGTGAGAGAAGAATAAAACTGTATTATTTTGCCTATGTTTCAACTCGTAAAGGACTCTCACAAGAAAGCAGTATAACTCCTGCATAGCATTTCATAGCATTTTGTGTGTATTAAATAAAATACAAGCAAAATAAATCACAATCAATTTAGTGAGAGCTGCACGAAGTTTCATGACATCTCTGAAGTCTAGCAAAGAGTGGCATGCCGCAGTCTTACAATCGACTGTTCTGATTATGATGAAAATCACTTCAGCATCTGAGCTATCAATTCCTGTGTCGTGTATTAGATTTACATCAATGGAAAGGCAAACATAATCTGATTCTAAGAGTAAGATAAGATTAGCTATAGTCACACAGAAAAAGAAAAAAATTCACCATACCTATAAAGCAAAAAAAATTCTAATGAAGCTTAGTAAGACATTACTCTTTTGTCTGACCAAGCAATTAAGACTAATTTACCTTAAAATGCACATTCAAAGAAAATAAACCCAACTCACCTGTCAAGTAGATGGCATAGGGAAGGCTAAAATTTGAAGCTAAAAGCTACAATTAAAAAAAAACAAAACAAAACAAAACAAAACAAAACAAAACCCCAAAACACACCTATCTGAAAATCTTTCCTTCACATCCTACACTACATGATAAGAATTGTGGTTAGTTCTAGCTGTGCACTGTGTTGAGTCTGTTTCCTTTACAGGAATTTCCTCTACCTCACTGTCATCATCTCTTCCTTTCTCAGTTCAGTTGCGTTAGGTTCAAAATTTCCGGGTCATATTCTTGTAAAAATAACAGGGGAAAAAACTTTGCCCCTAGTAAAAGATCAAAGCTTTTTGTGTTCTAAAATCTTTTCTTTGCATTGTGTGCAAAAATGCATCGGACTTTCTAGTTTGCTTCATTTAAGAGCAGAAAGGATAACACTTTATGTCCTTTTTTTCCCAAATGCTGCTACTGGATGATTCAAAAAAGTGTGTAATATTTGGAATCTACAAGAGAGCCACATTTCTGCCCAATACAGAATAATATTCACTATAAGAGCCAAGTTACCCTTCATCTCCTCAGCTACTTTCCATACTCACTGCAAGCGGGCACCGTAAGGGGGCTATGACACACTATAACTTTCTATCTGTGTCCTCCAATTAAGCCTCGTTGGCTACCCCAACGCAGCTTTGGCAGAAAGGGAAAAGAGAAGCACTGATGAATACTAGCGATCTGTGACTTGCCCCTTGGACCTGCTAGGCAGGCAGAGCGCTTCAGCATATCCAGTCACACGCAGTCCAGCCCCTCTTCCAACCTTCCTGTATGGATGTGAAACTCATAAAAGACAGGCTGCACAGTGACTCAAACTACAAAAAAAAAAAACCCCAAACATCTGAGAGCACCTTGTTATCAATTCAGACCTCACTTCTCCCTGTTTCAATAGAGGTTAGGTAAATACATAGGTCTCGGTTTGCACCAGACTTATTTCAAGAATAGTAGGACTTATTTCTTCTTTACTTGTGTGAAGTTCACTCTCTCTCCTGCAAATTGGGTCAATTACTCTATTTCCACAACAAGAGCTAAAAAAGGCTTTTTGCTATATAAGAGGTGATTTCGATGTTGCTTCTGTTTATACACATACCTTTAGGAGATGGCTAGTATTAATGCTTGGTTATATTGGGTCCCAAGCATTTGGAGATATAGGATGTGTATTGTCAGCTGCTACCGTGTGTTTATCTCTCTGCTCTTTCCAGAACAGAGCCCACTGACGATCAAGCTTGATGATTGTGTCCTAAAATATCTTCAGTGTTTTGCTCCAATACAAAACATATGTTTGATTTCTAAGTTACAAAAGCCTGTAGGTTTTGGTATAAAAAGCTAAGCTTTTTGAAGGTGTTCTTTCTGATAAAAAAAAAAAAAAAAAAAAAAAAGGCATTTTACTTTCCTTTTCCCTTGAAGCAATTACGGAGTGCAAGACATAAAGTCGAGCCCATGTTACCTTCAAGGCATTCCTCAGACTATCAGAAAGAGAAGATGGTTCTTTCCCAAAGATGCATCTTACAGACACAAAATATACTTCGTTCATTTTAAGTTCTGTCATACTCTCCAAGTAATAGGTTTATTGCATTCAAAAAAATTAAGCAGTTCCACTGCTAGAGAAGATCTTAGACATACAACAGAAGACTGAGTGGTATGTCATACTGGTTACCACACTGGATGAAAATCTTGTCAAATAGTAGCAAATATTTGGCTGAGTCTCTACTGCAATTCACCCCTTCCTCTTTTGTGAAAGTAATGTATATGCTAAAAAAGCAGCCTTACACGCCTGTACTTCCCAGGTTCATATCTACCCTTTGCTGCTAGGGCAAGTATGCAAAGGAGAGGGTGACGGACTGCTCCAGAATACCCTCCCTGCTTCCTCCCTCTCTCCTCCCTCTCCTCCCCCTCACTCACTCACTCACTCACTCACTCAACGTACGTATTTAACATACTTTATTCTATAGCTCCAGGGAAATTGCAGGCTGCATGCTCAGGAGTGCTTCCCCACCCCTATGGAAAGTCAAGGTGAGGATCCATATCTTACCTTTTCCATCTCACTTTTGCTCAAGCATTTTGACATCCAAGAAGCAGGGGGAAAATGCACCATCTCAGTGTCTGTGTAGTGTAGTCTTATATTACTGGAAGGATTACGTCTCTCTACTCTTTTGGACTCTTCTGGCTTGACACATTTACACATCACCTCCTCCTCTGCCCAGCTATGGTTAACACCGAGTGGGTAAGAAATTTTCCACTCTGATTATCTTCTACACTGAATCAGTGGTGTTGGTTCTTCTGTCACAGGAGGTGTCTGAACGATATCTAAACATGAACCTCTGTCCATTTTGTACTAGGTTATACAGTCAGTGAAAAGGCATACAATCAAGGGCAGCTTATGGAGCCGTGGGGTTGCTCACCTATTACTTGTCTGTGAAGTAAGTGAAGGTGGTGTTATTTAGCACAAATTTGCTGCTCTACAGTGCATTCTGCCTTGGGCATCAGGGTGTAACATGGCTAAGGCCACAGAAGTACTTTGGATGTACTAATAACCGAATAGATCACTTTCTGATAGAGAAAGAGCAAATGAAATACTCATGACCCAGGCCTTTAAAATCTTTTCACCCTCACAGTCTTTAGCTCTGTTAATTAGAAAAGATTGTCGATCACCTCACATTCCATGGCAATCCCTTCTTGCTTTCCTTGATAGTCTAACCTGCTTACTGCAAGCCAAGAAAAATAAAACTGGCAAGGATGACCATTGTTGTATTAAGCATTTTCTTTCAGAAACTTACTGTGCTCCAGCACAGAAGTAGGTCAGACAGTTTCACCATTACACCCACAGGAGACCTTACTGTTCTAATGGCTTTAATGCCCATCATAAATTTATTCATGGCCATGTGTCTTCATGTGAATACTGTTCCTTAGCTTAAACAGCTTTTCTTCTTTCTAGTGCTTTTTCTTTTCCTTTTTGTTTAAAATGCTCCTATTCCTTTCCCTGCTCATTTTTTTTTTTTTTTTTTACCAGCTTAAACAACTTTAAACTCTTCTGGGATTCCTTCACACAATTCTCCTGGTGCTTCTCATGGCTCTACCTTGCAGGTCCCAAGGCCTCACTTCACTGGCAGCACTTCATTGGTATTTGCACTGTATTGTTTGACTTCCCTTCATCATGCTGGCAGCTGGCAACAATCCTGAGGTTCTCACAAGTTTTCATTTTCAAAGTATGAGTTCCTTCCTTGTAGCTGAATTTTTGCTGCTAGTTCCTAAAGGCAGTATGTTCCTTAAGTACTACATAAATAAATAGGGTTAATATATTACATATTAAACCACTACACACAGTCATTGCTATCACAGCTGAGATGAATGTTTAGGCTCAAGTCTCCAGCTGAATACCTGAATTCAGAAATAAGGTGCACCCCGTAATGAAGTCCCTCAAGAGATCTCTTTGCTAGGAATATTTAGATTATTCTCAGTATGCACTGAACAGACACAGTCGCTTCTGAATTTGCCCAACTGCTTCTAAAAAGTAAGATTTGTAGAGCATTAAAACCAGTTTTGGAACCTCTTATGGAACAGTATTCCTTCACCATAGTCAAAAAACAGCTACAATTTTCCTGCAATGCATAGTGAACAGTTTTGTAACCACATATTGAAATGAGGTCTCCAGCACATGACTGCAATTGGCTTAACTATGAGTCCTGGTTTTGGCTGGGATAGAGTTAATTTTCTTCCAAGTAGCTGGTATAGTGCTGTGGTTTGGATTTAGGATGAGAATAATATTGATAACACACTGATTTTCTTAGTTGTTGCTAAGTAGTTGTAGTGCTTATACTAAGCCAAGGACGTTTCAGCCTCCCGTGCTTTGCCAGCGGAGAGGTGCACTGTTAAGTGCTGCCATGCCGGACATGCTAGAACTTCAATATGAACTGGAGTCAAAGGCAGCCAAGTGGTGTGCCACAACTGATATCGCTAACACGTTTTTCTCAATCCCTTTGGCAGCAGAGTGCAGGTCACAGTTTGCTTTCACTTGGAGGGGCATCCAGCACACCTGGAACCGACTGCCCCAGGGGTGGAAACACAGCCCCACCATCTGCCATGGACTGATCCAGACAGCACTGGAAAAGGGTGAGGCTCCAGAACACTTGCACTACATTGATGACATCATCATGTGGGGCAACAGAGTAAAAGAAGGTTTTGAGAAAGAGAAGAAAATCGTCCAAATCCTTCTGAAAGTCCAGTCTTGACATAAAACAAAGGTCAAGGGTCCTGCACACGATATTCCTTTTTTAGGAATAAAATGGCAAGATGGACATCGTCAGATCCCAATGGATGTGATCCACAAAATAGCAGTTATGTCTCCACCAACTAGCAGAAAGGAAACACAACCTTCCTTAGGCCTTGTGGGTTTCTGGAGAATGCATATTCCAAATTACAGTTCTATTGTAAGTCCTCTCTACCAAGTGACTCAGAAGAAGAACGATTTCAAATGGGGCCCTGAGCAACAACAAGCCTTTGAACAAATGAAACAGAAGACACCGCAGCAGGGGAGAATGGTCCTACCTGGACCCTCTGGCAGAAAGCACCAGAGTAAAATCGAGGTTGACCCCTAGAGTTTTGGAGTCAAGTATACAGAGGATCCGAGGCCTGCTATAGTCCAACTGAAAAAAAGTTATTGGCAGCATACGAAGGGGTTCAAGCTGCTTCAGAGGTGGTTGGTATTGAAACACAGCTCCTCCTGGGACCCCAAATGCCAGTGCTGGCCTGGATGTTCATAGGGAGGGTTCCCTCTACACATAAAATCATAAAATCATAGAATTGTTGAGGTGGGAAGAGACCTTTAAGATCATTGAGTCCAACCATTAACCTATCACTGCCAAGTCCACCACTAGACCGTATCCCTAAGAACCGCATCTGTACCTAAAGTGCCACAGCCCCCGCCGTATAATGAACTGCACGAAAATGAGAAGGAATATGCCTTGTTCACTGATGGGTTTTGTTGTAGGAAAGCATCAAAGGTGGAAAGCTGCTGTGTGGAGCCCTACACAATGAGTCACAGAAGCCACTGAAGGAGGTGAATCGAGTCAGTTTGCAGAGGTGAAAGCCATCCAGCTGGCTTCAGATACTGCCGAACAAGAAAAGTGGCCAGTGCTCTGTCTATACTGACTCACGGACGGTGGCAAATGCTCTGTAGCAGTGGTTACAGCAATGGAAGCAGAGCAGCTGGCAGCGCAGAGGCAAACCCATCTGGGCTGCCCCAGTGTGGCAAGATATTCCTGCCCAGCTAGAGAACCTGATCGTAAAAGTACATCATGTTGATGCCCAAGTGCCCAAGACTAGGGCCACTGAGGAACATCAAAACAACCATCAGATGGATCAGGCTGCAAAGACTGAAGTGGCACAGGCGTATCTGGACTGGCAACATAAAAGTGAATTATTCCTAGCTTGGTGAGCCCATGACACCTCAGGCCATCAGGGAAGAGATGCAACATATAGATGGGCTCATGATCGAAGGGTAGATTTGACATGGTCAACATGGACACTATTGCACAAGTTATCCATGAATGTGAAACATGCACTGGAATCAAGCAAGCCAAAGTAAGCTTCTCTGGTATGGAGGACAATGGCTGAAATACAAATACGGGGAGGCCTGGCAGATTGATTATATCACACTCCCACAGACCCGCCAAGGCAAGTGCTGTGTGCTTACAATGGTGGAAGAAACCACTGGATGGCTGCAAACACATCCCGTGCCACATGCCACCGGCAGGAATACTATCCTGGGCCTTGAGAAACAAATGTCATGGTGACATGGCACCCCAGAAAGAACTAAGTCAGATAACGGGACTCATTTCTGAAACAGCCTCATAGACACCTGGGCCAAAGAGCACGGCACCGAGTGGGTGTATCGCATCCCCTGCCATGCACCAGCCTCTGGGAAAATCGAACAGTACAATGGACTGTTAAAAACTACCCTGAGAGCAATGGGTGGTGGGACCTTCAAACATTGGGATACACATTTAGCAAAAGTCACCTGGTTAGTCAACACTAGGGGATCTACTAATGGAGCTGGCCCTGCCCAATCAAAATGTCTATGTACTGTAAAAAGGGTATAAAGTCCCCATAATGCACATAAAAAATATGTTACATACTAATGGAGCTGGCCCTGCCCAATCAAAATGTCTATGTACTGTAAAAAGGGTATAAAGTCCCCATAATGCACATAAAAAATATGTTACACTGGGTTATTCCTGCCTTAGGCAAAGGAATAAACCTTGTCCATGGTCAAACCCATCCATGGGACTGCTTTTGCTCAAGGACCTGGGTGCACTTGGTAGGTAATGGGGAGGTCCGATGTGTACCTCAAGGGGATTTGATTCTGAATGAGAATAGCCAATGATTTGAACTGTATGATGTTAACTGCTGTATTACACTGTCTGTCATCACTACTATGGTTGCTATATGCCATACCAATGGCATTACAATAAGAATCACCTAAATCAATTAAGAATGAACTTCGATCTAACTGAACAAAGTGCAGTCATGATAGAACTAGGCAAGTGCAGCAGTGATGGAACCAGAAATGGCTTATCGACACCACACACCGTCCCTCCTGCCCTGGACTCTTATGAGACATGGACCCCAAAGTCATGGACTAAAGTAATTCAATAGACATTTATGGACATTTTACAGACGTTTTAGAGAGATGGCCTGTAGACTAAGGTAATGATATCTGTGTGTATATATCAAAACACACAATGGTGGTGTTTAATTGGAATATAGTTGTGGTGATTAATTGGAATATATTGGAAAGTGTGGGACCTGGGCATGATGTAGATGGTATAAAATAAGGGGTGGATATTGTCCTGGTTTGGGCTGGGATGCAGTTATTTTTCTTCCTAGCAGCAGGTACAGTGCTGTGGTTAGGGTTTAGGACGAGAATAATGTTGACACCACACTGATGTTTTTAGCTGTTGCGAAGTAGCGCTTACAGTAAGTCAAGGGCTTTTCAGCTGCCCGTGCTGTGCCAGCAGGGAGGTGCACAAGAAGCTGGGAGGGGGCTCAGCCAGGACAGCTGACCCGGGCTGGCCTGAGGGATATTCCCTGCCATGTGACATTACGTTCACTACATAAACTGGGGGAAGTTGGCTGGGGAAGGATCGCTGCTTGGGGATGGGCTGGGCATTGGTCAGCAGGTGGTGAGCAATTGCATTGTACAGCACTTGTTTTGTATATTCTTTTTATTGCTATTATTATTACTCTCTCTTCCTTTGCCATCCTATTAAACTGTCTTTATCTCAATCCCTGAGGAGTTTTTTTGGTTCTCTCCTCCATCCCACTGGGAGGGGAGAGTGAACAAGCGGCTGGTGTGGTGTTTGGTAGAATTAGAGCAATAAACTTCATTATCTGTCCTAGTTTTAGCCGGGATGGAGCTATTTTTCTCTCCAGCATCTGTGTTTCAGATTTAGTATGTGAAGAATTTAGTATGTGAAGAATATTGATAATACAC
>KL261772.1:0-15766 GCA_000699545.1 Podiceps cristatus | reverse complement strand
CAAGGACACACGGCGCACAAGCGAGCCTCTCCCTGCCCCCGGTGCCCTGCCTCAAGCAGAAAGCTGGAACCCAGCCTCCCGTGCCCTGCACAGCGCCCGCGTGCATGTCCAGGTACAGCCCTGGGAGTTACCTGGCAGCCAGCCTGAAGAGACAACCCGCCCCGTCGACGCTGCCTTTTGGAGGTTAGGCAGCAACCGAGCTCGAATCCAGCTGTTCCCGTGGGGGCTGAACCCCGCGGTCACTGCTGGGGGGCCATGCTCTGGACCACCCCCCACCAAGCAGCTCCCCTGCGGTGCCCGCCACCCCCCTAAAGCCCCAGCCCCACGGATGCGGCTGCCACGGCTCTTCTATCCCCCTGGGCGCCGCTGTTCGGGAACTGAAAAAAAAAAAAAAAAACCACAAGTGGTGATCGCATTTGTGCCTCTGATATTTCTCACTCACACACCAAAAACCAACCAAACAAAAAAAAACCACACAAAAACCCCCACTGGAGCAGCTCTTTCAGTAGACTTTCGAGGGATCAGCTCGCTGCTTGGCTGCTACAGGATTTTAAGCAGATCCTAAGGATTTTCCGTGTGATCAGAAGGATCCACCCACAGGACACTGCCCTTCAGCACCAAGGATCAAGACTTTGGTTTTCTGCATTTTGAGCAGTTTCATGAGTACAGCAGACATTATTTTTGCAAAGTGCAATTTCACATTATGTTTCAGAAGCCTGCTCCTCTAACACAAGATTTCCATTTTCTTTTGCAAACTACCCCTCAAGTTACCCCTATTGCCATTCGGATACACAATTTGCAATTCATCTGGAACAGGCTATTTACAGAAATTCTGATGAATTGGCTGTCTTTCTATTAGTTATGTAGAGAAGAAAAGCTTTGGCCTCAATCCTGGACCTGCTGAATTAAAGTGCAAAAGAGAAAACCTCTGAAGCACAGGAACGCAAAGGCATTTCCACCATGCACCAGCCGTGCTGCCCACTGTATGATGGCTATAACCATGGCTGCTCGAACAAAACAAGAGACTGATGGCAAGTCCTGTGGTATTTGCAATTTTTCCTAAGCCCTGATCAATTCTTTCATATGAATTTCTGTGTCCATAAACATAAAAATGCATTTCCAGCCTTTCATATTGTCTGTAAGAAAGAGCTTCAAACTCTAAAAAGGTTTTTATGTGCTAGGTGAGGAGGGGGGAGGTTGGCCGGAGACTTCTGAATGCTCAAGTTATATATTTAATAAGGCATCATATTCCCAAGTAATGGCTTTGCTCAGGGACAAACTGCAACACCAAGGGAAGCATCAGCATAAAGACTTATCAACTGCAAGATACACCGGATCAGAAACATCCCATCTTTTCAAAAGAGGATGCAAAGGAGGGAAAAAGAGTAGGCTGGAAGGATGAAACAGGTCCCTGCCGACATCTCACTGCCACCAACATGGGGCTGGCCCCAGAGACCCCGGCAGGAGGGACGGTGGGCTCCCCCCAGCACAGCCCCCCCCCACTTGCTGGACCTCGGCACCGGCACCAGCAGCATGGCAGGGCCCAGGGGTGCCGGTGCCGGAGCCCAGGGTCGGCACGCCGTGTTGCTGCCTCCCATGGATGCCTCCCAGCTGCTCAGCACTCGGAAGACCACACCACAGATGAAGACTCGACTCCTCACTACGCTTCTCTGTCATACAGAAGTGGTAAAATATTAGGGTTAAGCCTAGTAGGACTGAACGTGGATATATGGATATCAAAAAACACAGGTAGAGACCTGAGCAATTCATGAAGAACAGGACTGCTACCATGACCGCCCCGTTGCCGTGACTTGCTTTTCTTTCTGCTTCTTGGTGTGAAGCAAACCAGCTTAACCCATGGCTGGGATAACAGCAGCACTGCTCCCCCCAGCCAGGCTCTGCGGGACAGGCCTGTCATGCCAAGTTTAAAACAAAAAGGGGTTGGGTTTTGGTTTTTTGGGGTTTTGGTTTTGTTTGGTTTTGGTTTTTTTAAAAAAAACCCAAACAAACCAACCACCCCACCTGCTTAAATTTGTTTTCTTTCTCATTGGGGTTAACATGTTCAACCTCTCCTCAGCAACACTCACCTAGAAACAGGAATTTTTTTAAACGCAAGCCAGCGCTGCCACACAGGACCCTGAGCTGGGGCCGGGCTGGGGCCCACCCGCAGGCACACCCACAGCCCCTCAGCCCAGCGCCCTGGCTGCTGCATCCTCACTGGGAAAATCAAGGACAAATGGACAGGGAGAAGGAGAGGCCTTGGAACAAGCCCCAAGCTTTCCTTCCCAAGCCTTTACCTGGCACACCCCCCACTACTTACCGTTACAACAGGGGGTTGGAGGAGAAGCTTGGATGAGAGCTCAGCAGCAGAGGCTCCCATCCCAGTCTATCCCATCCCATCCCACCCCATCCCACCCACCAGGGACCCCTGCAGACACCCCAGGGCTGCTTGCCCAGACGGAGGAACCACCCTGAAGTTCACACACCAACAGTGATTTCAAGGAAAACACAATGCCAACCTGCGAGGAACGAATCACAGCTTTTAACTAAGCAGGAGGCTCCACGACTTAGATTTTTTTTTTTTTTTAATGTAGCTGTTTTACTTTGTAACTCTGATCTCATTTGATATAGATACCATGCAGACAAACACAAAATACATTTCTTCATACTGACCCTGTTAATAACTATTTCTCGAGGGAGTAGAAGAACTGTAACGAGCTAACACTATTTGTTTATTTGAAACTCAATAGCTAGACTTACTGAAAAAATATCCCCACCCAGCACTAGCTGGGGGGGGGTGGGGAGGGGGGAAGTAAAAGCTACATCAAGCCAAAGCAACATCCACCGAAGCACGATCGGACAGGAGCGCAGCGCGTCGCCCGCTCCCTGCAGCCGAAGCCAAGCATCACCTCCAGCGCCAGAAGCACATGGCACTAACAGGTCTTGCCCAGGTAAGGTGCTTCTGCCTCTCGACCTTTAACGCCCACAGAGAGCTCACAAAGCCAGCACGGTTTCCAGGCTGGGCTTGTGAGCAGCTTTGTAAAATTAACTATGGACATCTGAAATCCAATTCTCTGTCCTTTATGCAACTCCCTCCCCACCCCAACACTTGTTTTTAAACGCATTGGGCTGGCTTACCTCCCTGTCCCTCTTTGCCCCCGCACGCACAGGTCATTTCAAGTATTGTTTGCCATCAGGTTCAGCGTTAGAGTGGATTAAAAAAAAAAAAAAAGAGAGAGACCTGCAGAGCCTATTTATTTTGGAAACTCGCTGCCACAGGCTGCAAGAGCCCCTACAAAACAGCAGAAAGCGGGGCAGAGCAGCATCCCTCCCGCTCCGGGGTGCTCCTGCTGCCGATGCTGCTGTGGCCCTTGGTGAAACCTCCCCTAGCTGCACAACTGATGTAACCCAACGACCCAGGAGGTTCCTCCAGCCCCCGAGTCCAACCACTACACTCAAGCAGGGAGTCACACCAAGAGAAAGCCCACCAGCCCCAGCCCAGCACCTGGATTTCTCATTCTGTTGCAGACCTGAGGGCCACAGCTGAGTCTCCTGGATGCATCCCATGCTTCACGTCCTCTCTGGTGGGAAAACTAAGGCAATGCATGAAAAAGGAGGAAAAAGCACGCTGTTTCTGATTTTATGGGGAGAGGGGTGAGGAGAGGGATGGGAAAGGAGAAGAGAGGAGTAATTCAGCAAAGGTCACCAGAGAAGTCCCCAACAGCGGGGACTTGGCCCTAGGCTTCCTGTACACTGTGCTAGGTTCCAATTCACTAGACTAACCCAATACTCCTTAAATACGATAAACAAGCAAGAGCACTGCCCTGTCCCAGCAGAGCACAAAAAATCTTGGCGATGGGAAGTTTGAGAATGCAAGTAATCCCTGGGACACCAACACACGGGCCTGTAGCCCAGCCCAAGCAGGCGACCACTGGCAGGGACCGGTGAGCCCTGGACGCGCGGCACGGCACACACAGGCAGGGATGCTGTGCAGCCACAGGCAGGTGCCGAGCCCTGCATCCCCAATGGGGCACAGGGAGAGGGGCAGCCGCAGCGTCACACCAGGCTCCTGGCAGGATTCCCTGGGCTGGATCACCACCCCTGGAGCTAACGAAGGCTCGGGTCCCCCCGCACCCTCTCCAGCTGATTGCAGTGTGGTCTGAAGCCCTAACTGGCCTCCTTCTCGGCCACCTACGGAGGGAGCCAAGGCAGACGGGCTGGGGGACAAGGGCAGTGTGGTGGGGACGGGGGGACGGAGTTGGGCTCCTAGCCACACGCTTCCATAAGCGCATTCAAACCCAAGCATTGAGACCTAAACACACAAAAAAAAATTAAAGACCTAAAAACGACGAAAGCCACTACCTCCCCCCCCACACAAAAAAACCCCGAAGAAAATCAATCTGCCATTCTTATGTGACAGGAGGAAAAAAACCCACAGCATTTGGAAGCAGGCTGTGTTTGCTTGGCGCTTCCCATCTTCAGGTAGTTAGTGTAAAGGGCTTCCCAGGTAAACCTATGAATAAACTGCAAACTCCAAGAGCCACACTTCTCGCTGCAGCGAGCCTCCAAAGCGTAGCCAGGAGAAGATGCAGAGCTCCAACCAGCTCCCCGTAGGCATCGCCTGCCTTCAAGTCTTCAGAGTCAGCCACAAGTCAAGCTGCATCAAAATTTGAAAAGATGTAAAAAAATCACAAGCAAGAAACACCTTTGAAGACAAACACTCCGGCTACCGTCAGCGCCTCAAACACGCAGCCTGGACCAATGTTCACAGGCTACTGCTCCCCCCATGCCCTTCTCTAAGCCATCCAAGAAGTTCTCTCCTGCTTCTTAGCTGAGAGTAGCACCTTCAGAGCCAGAAGGAACAAACACTTCTCCACTCTAAAACCTACTTTTCAGTGCTTCGTTAGATTGCTTTGCCAGCTGACCTACTAACAGGTAACTGTTGCTGGACTTTGCTCCCCTGGGAACCAGCCTCACCCCAACCTTTTGTTTTCAAAATGCTGGTGTAGGGGCACCTAGCACACCGTCTCCTCCCAGATGGCCTTCCAGTGCTGGTAGCACCAGGCAGCTCCCAGCTCTGCCCCCAGACCACCCTGGTGTTGCTCTGTTTCTGATTTTATGGGGAGAGGGGTGAGGAGAGGGATGGGAAAGGAGAAGAGAGGAGTTATTTAGCAAAGGTCACCAGAGAAGTCCCCAACAGCGGGGACTTGGCCTTAGGCTTCCTATACACTGCATTAGGTTCCAATTCACTAGACTAACCTAATACTCCTTAAATACTATAAACAAGCCAGCAACAACAAAAATCAGCAGGTACCAGCTTCTACTTAGCGCAAGGCGCTCCTGATCTGCTGCCCTGCAGCCCAGGGTTACCATTACATCGATATATCCTAACAGCAAGTGCTTCATATAACCCACTCAAGCCTTCCAGCACCCCTGCCATGACCGCACCCTTATCACATCCTATATACTACTGTAAGATATGACAGCGAGCAGAGCAATTAAAGTTTCAGTGGGACAAGCTGCTGCACCTCCCAAAAGGGAGAAGGATGCTTTCACATGGAACAACCCCGACCCTGAAAAGCTGGCTACTTCCTCAGCAGCTTCCCCCGCACCCCGCCTCCCCGGCTGAGCAATGCAGGTGGCAGCTGGATGCCCAAGCACATCACCACGAACGGACCTGAAGAGCCTGACCAAAGTCAAGGGGCTCTGAGCGACCTCAAGAGCAGCCGCGCAAGCGCGGACCAGTCTGACAACTCACGTGGACCAATTTCTCCCGGGGAGCTTGAAGACTTCCAGGCAGCAGGTCTTCTCAGACCTCGGTATTAAACATGGCTACGTGCATCCACAGCCTCCTCTTCCCAGACTGTTCTGGCGCAGCTCTGCTTGCATAAAACAGGCCACACATGCAGCAGCACCTGTCCGCAACCATGAAACCTATGGATACCGGGGCTGTACAGCCAAGCAGTGAATTGGCCCAGTTTAAGCGTCCTCACAGCAGACCTGAGAAAAGACAGGACTGAGTTCCTAGTCCAGTCATTCCTATGGGATAAAACTGGAAGCGGTGCTTGCTCTGCAGACCTCTGCAATGCAGGTGCTTGCATGGAGCATCTTCTAATCCCTGCAAGTCAGGGAGAGGGCTCTCCCTCCATCCCTGTCCCTGCCTGGCCTCCACACAAACAGCGCTGCAAGACCCACCACCATCTCTCCTATGCTCTGCAGCACACTGTTGACTTCACGTAGCATTTTCAAAGGCAGATTTTTTTCTTTCCCCCCTCCTATGCCATTGAAGACAATTTTTTGCCCTGCAAAACTGTGCAGTATTTAGAGAAGCCGAGCACCCAGCAACACAAGGGAGAGCGGACAAAAGTCACTTCAGATGCCCTGGTCTGCTCCTGACCTTCACCCTTTTCCATCACAAGCTCCAGAGGGGGGAAAAGGGAATAGAGACTAAAAGGGAGGCAAGGCAGGAACATTTTAAATCACCTTTTATAACCTGCATTCTATAGGATTGAAATGTAAAAAGCACCTTTCCCTTATATTATTCAGAAAGCAGCAAAGTTAATGTGACATATTGGTGCGTAGGTGTGTGTGGGCTGGTTTCTTGGGGGGAGGGAGGGAGGTCTGAGGGCTCTCTGTGTTTCAGAGAAATGAAGCAGCACAAGATGTACCAGTTGCTCTGGTAACAAAGCTTTTCTTTAAAAAAAAAAAAAAAGTGAAACATCATTTTAAGCATTTTCCAGTTAAGACTGCCTTGCCTGCACGGCAAAAACAAGTCCCTGTTTCAGAAATGCACACATCCCATTTGAGTCAGCAAAGAAAGGACCTTCTCTTCCAGAGATATTTTAACATCTCAGGGAAGCTGATAAATTGAGGTCGCCCGTTTTCCTCCAGATAACGCTAGCACGTGTTATCACATACCAGGCTGCCAGCCCAGCCCCTTCCCACGACTCAGTAAGAGCTGATGGAGATCCCAACACCCCCCGCCAGCGGGTGCCGATGGGAGCAGCGGAGACCCCCACCCCAACGAGCATCCTCGCCGTCCTCTCTGCCAGCACAGGGAGCCAGCCCAGCGGAAGCAATGGCTTAATATTTAATACTGTGTGTGTAATACGGAGGGATTATAAAGCAGCTTGTAAATCTCGTAAATCCACCCCCATTCGCACAGCCCTTACGTGACCTTGAAGATGCCGGGCGGGTGCCCGCCCACACAGGTCCGTATCGGGATCTGGATGTGAGCGGCCCCAGCCACCACCAAACCCATCCCAGCGGAAGGAAGAGCCTTTGAGGGGGCACCTCAGCTTGGTGCTGGTTAACTGCCTTGCAGTGGGGCAGAGGCAAGGTGCTTCCGTCTCAGCCCCATAGAGCAGGCTCTTAGGGCAGCACCAAATGATGGGGAAAGCCGGGGATATACCCAAATCCGAGGGGACCAACCCCTCCTACGTTTGCCTCAGTCTGTGGTGACCACCAGATCACGACGAGGGACGGCTGTACGCATACACACACACAGGGTTACACTCAGCCTGCCCTGCCATGCAGCAAAAGCAATCTCTGAAGAGGCTGAAAACAGAAAGAAGGACCCAAAGCCAAGGATACAACGCTGGAAGAACTTATCTGGCTCAAGTCACACCCAACCTCACCACCACAATTCATCTCTTAAACAAGAAGGAGGGAAAAGGGAAATGTTTACAATGCACCTTCAAATGCATGAGCTGGCTGTCCAGGGTGAGAGCTGTTTGCTTAGACTGCAAGACGAGGGAGCTCTGTGTTGTTTCGGTGGCCCGTGAAAGCGAGCACCAGGTCCCCAGCATGCTCAGGACTGCCACGCAGCAGCCACCGCCGTGGGATGGGTGCTTGGACAAGGGGTGACCAGCAGCCCGGCCCGGTCTGCGGGCAGCCTGCGTGGTTTGCGCGCATTCAGCTCAGTCACTCGAGCCAGGCACGGCAATCAGCCTTCAGCTATAAAAGCTGCATATGTAAACTAAAATTAATTCTTTACAGCAACAATCCCCAGGAAATATTAATTGTGTGCAGCATGGTAACTTCTTCCACACGGCTAAAAGCAACAGTGATTAATTATCAAACTATTGACTATCAGCCTTTTGGAAAGGGGGACAATAAGCCAACTGATTACTAAAAACAATTAATGCCATTCTTGACTCCGGCTAATTATCTGAACTGCTAATAATGACCCAGGAGCCTGCAGAGTCTCTGTTCTCACCAGGGCTGATGCAAGGGCCCAGTGCTTGATCAGCAGCAGCCAGGCTGGGCCAGAGCACGGGCAAGCAAAGCATGGCCCAGACTGCACGGTAGTTATTTTCTCATACATCCCCTCCAAAAAAAAAAAAAAAAAAGTAAAATAAATTTAAAAAAAAAAAAATCTTCTAAAAGCCTTTCTTCAGCATGTTCACCTGCTATTCCCCCAGCCTGCAGCGGCGGGATGCCCGGGGTGCTCCGAGGAAGAATGCCACTGCACAGGGCAGCGCACAAACAGCACCCAGGAGGGCAGGAGACGCTTCATCCCTCCGTGTTCAGCATCTGCAAACTCCAGGACCATGTTACTGAGAACAGGCTTGTGCCTGAGACATCCTCAGGGGCTTGACTCGGGGACCAAAGTGTCCCGGCAGCCCTGCGACTCCCAGCTCTGCAGCAACAGGCAACCTTGGATTTCAAATGCTTTATTCACTTTCTCATACCCACACACCTCAACAACTTCACCTACTGGGTCAAACCTGGGGGTTTGCCTCCAGGTGGATCAGCCCTGGCTTCTGGCAAATGCCAGCTGGGTAATAAATCAGGAAACCCTGACAAAAGACCTTGGGATGCATTTCCTCATCCTTTTCCCACCACGTATTGTACCCCAGACACACACAACACAGTGCAACAAAGAGCAATTGCAAAACCTGCGTCCTCTCCGAATGGCTGCCTAACTTGGGCTGGCGGGGACGCACCGTGGCAGGTGGCACCCTGAGGTGGCTCCTGGGGGTGACCCCTGCTCTGCCCCAGCCTGGGATGATGGTGGAGGAGCTCCCTGGGGAGCCACAGCAGAGACTTGCGGCTCGCCGATCCCACAGGCTGTAAATTACAGCGCGGGACACTGCTGCGTAATGGCTTAGCGATTATATGGCATTTACCAGCTAATTACACAATCAATAGTTATTGTGCAGTTCTGGAGTTAGCCCACAGTACTGTATCTTGTACCCTGTAAAATAAAGCCTTGCTAAAGCTGTAAATGGAGAGCTGCATCCCCAGGGCACTAAGCAAAGCAGCACTTGGCATTAATGACCGCTGTCCTCCTGGCGTGGTTGGGAAGAAGCACGTGCATGCATAATCTCAACATCTCCTATTTCCCTGTTCATTGTTGTAAAACTACACAAGAGGAAAGAGGCAAAGGTTACCATCTGACCTGTTTACTGACTTTTTTTTTTTCCACTATTGCAAAGGCTTGCATCAAAATCCTGCCTTGGCGACACTGCGCCAAGGTGCGTGAACGCCCACGGCCAAGCGTGGGATTGCTTTGGTTTTTAAGGTGCTCAGCGGACAAGAAGTAGCCCACTGCACGTCTTCCCCCAGCTTTGTAACGGTCTGTTGGAAAGGTATTTCTGGGTAAGCTAGGGTCCTTTCACTCTCAACCTGCGGATCTGTTGGTGTTTGACACACCAGCAGTTGTGGCCCTGATGCTGGGATTTATCCAGGCAATCTAAGCATACGCAGTGTTTTAAGGACTTTTTCCTTGCTCCCTAATGCAAAGTAGAGATAAGCAGCAATAATAATGTTCTGGAACATAAAAGCAGCATTTCCTCACACTTTAGATAATGCTCTAAAGGGTCTTAGAGATTTTTGTGTTTACAGTTTTGCTTTCAGCCATCAGCTACCTGCTAAAGAAAACACTGAGGCAACGGTAAAATTCTCCAGGTACAACTCATTGTGTTCCTGTTAGCCATTTCTTTAAAAAAACCTTTAAAAAAAAAATAAATAAAAGAAAATCCAAGGACACAAAAATCCACTACTGCAACAATGTCTGGCACAGGAGCTAGCAACCTCTCAGCGTTTTATCAAAACCAGTTTACAATCTGTAACATTAGATTCAGGATTATTAGAAAATAAAGAAACGCTTCCGATTCAATTAGAGAGATAAACCATCATCGGTGCGGTCCCTCATTAAAATAAAAATCAAGCTATTCACAAGAGATTGTTAAGCAGTGAATAAGGAATGCTACTTCTCTCCGCAATTATCCACAGTGAAGAGCTTGCGGCTGGGGTTAGAGGAGAGCAAGCAGAGCGGGCCGCGGCAGGGGGCTCCCGCAGCGTTCAGGTGTCACTGGGGTAGGGCCAGAGCCGGGAAGTGCCGAAGCGATGATTTAACTTGCAGTCCTGAGCAAAGAAAGGCCTTTACTGGAAAATGCAGAGATCAATCTGAACTAGTTACCTTTGCCTCTGGAGCACGAGCCTCAGAGAACAAGGCTTTGATGTACAGCAGCACTGTGTACCGCCTGAAAGGGATCTTCAAATCACGACCCAGAAAGCAGGATCAAAGCAACTTCACAAAACTCGTGCAGCAAGCTTCGTCCTGTGCCCTGCTTGGGACGAGGGGTGCATTCCCTCAGGGAGCTCTTGGCACGCACCGGACTTGGCCAATAGGTCTTTCTTCCTACGAGCAAGAAGGCGCGTGCTGGGGTAGGGACTCCCCAGCCTCTCCAACACAGCCATCCCAAGGTTGGCTCCACGAACCGCTGCTCTCTGACGTCTCCTGTCACTGCGGTACTACGATGCATTTCTCAGGCTCCCCACCCTGTCGGGCTGCGATATCATTCAGTCATCAGAACAACATAACCGTGCACTTCATCCCATGGGATCAATGGGGGGGTTGCACCTTGCACGTGCCCCTCCAGGTCCTGGGCAGGCCAGCTGGTTACGCCAGGACACCTGTAATCTCCGACACAAACACGGCCACGCAGCAGTGTTAGAGCTGGCGCTACAGCAGGTTTTTCTGGGGGAATAGCAGGACTAGAGTTTGTTTCTGCAGTCTTCAGCACACAAACGTAAGATGCTCTCCCCTGCCTGGAAAAGCATCTCACGGCTGCCTCTTCCCAAGGGGCGAGCTGCTCTGTTCACTTCAGAGAAGGACCAGCGCGCGAAGGGAGGGTGATGCTCACCAGCGACCGCTGCTGGCAGAGAGCGCAGGGCTTGGACCTGCAAAGCTTGGGCTAGGAAGCCATCACCAGCACAGCCACCACAATGAATTACTCCTCCCACACATAAAAATATAACTAGAGATACACACAGCCTCTAAGAGGGCAGTGATGGGGCACCTCAGGCAGCACCAGCCCAGAGGGGTGGGAAAACCCCAGCCCCACCTGAGATGGGTTTGAAATGGCAGTGGAACAGCCATCTAGTCAGAGAGGACATGTTCCTAGGTACGGGCTGCTTGTAAAGGCCGTTTCAGAAGGGAGCCAGAAGGTCTGTGTGTCTTGAAAGCTGATCCATTTGTTTTGCTGCAAGAGATAAATACAGCGGTGGTATCTGGAGGAGAAGAATCTCAGAGATCTTATTTCTGCCTTAGGTTTTAGGGTGGGACACCATAAACTGTTATGTATGCTTCATATCAAAGTCTCCTTTTGTTTATAGAAGGGGTGCTACTCCGAGACCTCAGTTTAAGAGGGCTCTGAAGTCAGTCTTAGCCTGAGCTCATACCTCAGTACTTACTAATTTGGCTTGGACAGCAGTGTTCGCCCCCAGCACCATCCCGTCTGGCACCAGCACCAAGTGAATCACACCGAGGACAATCCAATTACTCCAGCAAGTTAAAAACAGTTAAAAAGATGACCTTTTCCTTGTACAGCATGGGAAAATGGGAACATAGAAGTGTTCACCTCCCAGAAAGCCCACACGTGGACCTTTCTGGGTGGTTTTTCCTCTCTTTGAGGTAACACAGAGACGCACCGAAGGAATCAAACACAGCAAGAGGAAACCCAACCAGCAGAGCCGTGCAGCCAGCAGCGCCAGCACCAGCGAGCTGATTTCCCTTTTCTGCTCTCCACAAAAACATGACGCTTTCAAAAGGCCGTTAAAGGCGCATAGTTTCCACTGATTGTTAGAAATATGCACCAGTTAAAATTAGGTCACCCTCTACCATTATTTTAGCAGCTGAGAAGAAAAACAGTTCAGAAGGGAGCTCCCACGGCGGGGAGCACACAGTGGAAAAACAGCAAATACCAGAGGGGAAGGATCCCTGGAATATAACCTTGATAAGAACAGTTTTGGTGTGGGGTTTTTTTTGCGCCCCCCCCCCCCCTTTTTTTGGGGGGTTTGTTTTATTTTTTGTTGTTGGTTTTGATTTGGGGGAGGGCGGGGGGTGTTGTTTTTTAAACTTATTCTAGTTCAAAAATTTGCACATTTAAAACTCCAGAAGTTTCATTTCATCTTTGGTTCACTTCAATCCCTCCATCCTCATACGGATGGGATTAGCCTATAGCAGCGGGATGACGGGGAATCCAGAATTCAGAACAAATCTTTCCTGACGGGTAGCTTGTCTAGCACCCTCCTCCTCTTCAGCAGGGGCAGCTCGCTGTCTCTTATGAGCTGTGCCTTCCAAGCGACTGAGTAACAGCACGTGAATATATGCTTTTCTATAGTCAAAAGAGAAAACGGGCATGCCGGGTAAACAGGATCTCTGTGTGCACACAGACGCACAAGTACACATATATACAGAAGTGGTGTCTACACACACAGTTCTTGCAGAACAGGGCCCAGGGGAGCTATTGTCTCCCAGCAGACCCGAAATATTTGGCAAATTCCTCATGCAGCTGTGCCAAGAAACATCTCCAAACCATATATTAAGTGCAGATAAACCCAGACTTCAAAATAATTCAAATCTCCCTAACCCCACAATAATCATCCACAAAAAAAAAAACCACCACCACAAAATGACAAATCCTGGAAATCCCCCAAACCAAGAGGTGTTTGGGACAGGTGATGTAATTTAGCAGAGGGTGGACATTTTAAATATTCTTGGAAAGATGTTCATGGGTTTAAAACTGTTCTCCACAGTCCCCCCACAATTCTCATCTGGAGAGCTGCTTCCAGATGTTCATAGAAGTTTAAAGTAAGTCTATTGCCTGCCGTGGTTTTAATGCTGAAGCAGGTTTCTGCTGGTGGAAAGTGCGCAGCCAGCCTGCGTGCAGAGCACTAGACTGTAGCAAACTCATTTGGCAGCCTATTGCAGCTGTAAACTCAGCTCTTAGAGATCGAGATTTATCTATTAAAGTGTAGACTTTTCACTCCCTCCTCATCATACAATCAATAAAAAGCAACTGGCGGGGGAGAGAGGAAAAAAAAAAAAGCCATTTATTCTTTAGTGACAGTTTCAGAACTAATATGAATTGCGTATTGTAAGAGCTCTCTGTGCTACACGGTACTTGCACACAGGACCAAAAAGCCAGAATCCAGCAAAGCTCGTCAGGCCTGAAATGGGTCAAACCTAGCCAAGATGATGTGCTGGGATGTTCCACGTTCAACACGTGGCCGAGTTGAACCGGATCACTTCAGGTGGAGCCCTTACCTTGTAGACCTGCCCATAGGTACCATTGCCAACAAGCTCCACCAGTTCAAAGATTCCTGCAGGATCCTAGGAGAAAACAAAGAAAAAAAAAATATATTTAATAAGCAATACTTACAGATTTCTGCAAAAAGTAAACATTCAACAAAGACAGATCAACATTTCACTGACAAATGTTCTGAGTATTTTAAGCTTTTCAGGCAGCCCAGGGATTAGCATTTCGGTGAGGACGAGCAGAAGCGCAGCAGCGTGCCACGCGAACCCTCCCGGTGCGGGCAGCCGCAGCACTGCTGGCAGCACGGCTCTGCCCAGCGCTGCCCACCTCCAGCACCTGGGCCAGGAGATGCCAGGCTGGTCCTCCTGAGCGAGCCCCGATCTGTTGTGCTGTCATCTGCCTGACATCTGATCTGCTATTAAATTATTGCTATACAATTAAATTATTGCTATGCAAATATTGCTATGCAATTATCTGCTATTAAAACTTGGGTCTTCTCACACACTGCCTTTGGAATAAAGCAGGCTAGCCAGCGGGGTGCCATGTTTGGGCTCAAGACAGGGTTTTCCAGGTCTGTTCCTGAGGTCAGCAGTATTAGCGTACTTGGCCCAAATGCCATTTTTGGTTTGGTGCATCCCAGCTTTTTTTTTTTTTTTTTTTTTTGAATGGTCTGGGTTGGAAGGGACCCCAAGGATCATGGAGTTCCACCCCCCCTGCCACAGGCAGGGACACCAACCTCCTGGCCTGGATCTACACAAGGTTGCCCAGGGCCCCGTCCAACCTGGCCTTGAACACCTCCAGGCATGGGCTATTGACGTTCCGGTTTGTCAACTGAGACAAGCAGATCTAGGGCAGTGCTACGTGAGGACACAACGATTTGGAAAGCGGCACTGAGGCACCAGAACCCGTCCCCAGATCTCCCTCCATCCCACACGTGCCCAGCGAGGGGAAGGGCAGTCACACGCACGTGCGGAACCTGCAGCGCACTTGCCGGCACAGTTAAGAGACGACACAAGCTGAGAGGTACGAGGGAGAGTGGGGAAAGAATAAACCAGCACTGCTATTTTCTCCTCTTGGTGTGTTTTCCCCCTCCAGAGGCTTTATTTATACTCTTCCGTTCTTCCTCCTCGTCCCATACTCATTGCTCTGATTTCAGATAGAGTGATCCCCTTGGAAGCTGGTAGATGCAGAGCATCCCGGCACCCCGGGGGCCTGTGCACCCCTGCAGCCCCCCCAGGCCACCCACCCATGGCAGGGGCGGCCCTGGCACCCACGGCACCACCCACGGTCTCTGCTGGACTTTGGGTCACTTTAGGTACCAAACAACTTGGCGTCCCAGTGAGCAGAGGGCTGCCAGCGGCAATCTGAGAGGACGCGGAGGGGTGGATTAAGGGCTCTAACAGGGAAAGGTGGATCAGCCAGCAGCACCCCTTGGGAGACAGGACACCCACCACCGCGCTCGGACATAGAGGGTTCATTCAGCACAAAGCCTGCATCAGCTCAAAATGAATTCCGTGTCCAAAAGTCAAACACTGAGTCTTTGTGAGCAGCTGAGGAGTGAGGTTCGACACATTAACAACACCACAAGTCAATTAATCCGAGTCTTGTCGTGACTGAGGCACCTTTCCACCCAGCCCAGATCGCGTGCTGCCGCGTACCTGCTGGGGTTCGGCACACCTCCACGGCAGGGTCACAGCAGCCCCTCGGATCACCCCACACGTTTAGGAACACCACGTCCCGCTTCTGCCCATTTCCCTGCCATACGCGCAGCTTCCTCGGGCTGCCGCGTGGGAAGCCTCAGGGAGCTCCAAGGGTGGGAGCCCCCCCAGCTCAGCCTTGGGCGGGCCCATCTGCAGCCAAGAGCGGGAAGCTGCGCTGGAAGAAGGCTCGAAGACCACCGAGGACACGTCTGTCCTGATGCAAATATACCCCAACTCACCTTCAACCGGCCACTCGGGCACCGTGGGTGAAGCTGCAGCACAACAGGTTTCTAGCACCCAGCACCTGGGCTGGGTGCGGGCACCCCGTGGCTCCCTGCTGCGGGCCCAGGCAGGGCAATGCCAGGAACGGATGGGAAACCGGGTGAGAAAGAAGGGGGGAAACACGGCAGCAGCTGCTGTTTATCTTTTGAGTTTCTTTCCTAAGGGCTGTTCTCTGCAGTACTGAAACAACTATGAAAGAGGCTTTTCCACTGCTACAAGTATATCTATTTTTGA
>KL261771.1:2276-22855 GCA_000699545.1 Podiceps cristatus | reverse complement strand
GGCCCGTGGCCTGAGGAGCAGGCAGGGGCGTGCTAGGGGTGTTCTCCAGCCTAGATCCATCACCACCACTTGATCATGTCTGAGTATCAGGGATCGATGATTTTATGGATTTGTTGGGGTAGATCTTCTTGTGTTGGACAGAAATACTCTCCAGTGTAAACGATGAGCACGTTTCCCTGCGGAGCTCCCTGCCTGTGAGGGCAGTCATCTTCCCACCGGTGTGGATGTGAGGATCGGCAGCCTCTCAGGGAGGGCAGCAGGAGAAGGGCCCAGGGCCCTGTGACTCGGCTGCTGTGGTGCTGCTCTCCAGGAACAGCCTGACGCAGTTACAAGCGGTGACGGCCACCTCCTGCTGCCGATGAATCAATCCTAAAGTACCTGGTGGCATCCAAAAGAGATGTCTCCCAAAGCTGTTGTGTCTCCAGGATTTAGCCAACATCTGAAGATTTTCAGTCCTTGAGGTGTTGCTTGGCCAAGCCATTCACCTCAGAAAAGGTTTTGTCTTCTGGCAGTGAAAGCCCTCAGCTCTCCGGCCCGAGAGACTGTCCTGCATCAACCAAACCCCACCCAGATGGAAAAATCCGTGGTCCACTGGTGTTTCTTCTGCGCGGCGCCAGGCCCTGCCGCTGGTACATGCAGAGGGAGGACCCTGGCGAGCGTCTTCTCTGTGGATGCCCGTGTCGAGCTGCACATTGCGGAGTCACCCTAAGGAAGCTGAACTAGAAGAAAGCTGCGGTGTTTTGTAAAACTGAAGGTGTTTTCAGAAGACCTCAGCCAGTGAACTGGCAGATTAGAGTTTGTGTTGTCTCTCGGAGGCAGCATGTGGCAGGGCTGGCAGAGTGCGGGCAGCGGAGCGTGGCGGTTTACACGTCAGCTCGTTGGCATTTGCTCGTGCACTGGAGCTGCGCCATCCGTTGGCTTCACGGAAGCTGAAATTCGCCCTTTGCAGGCTGGGGCAGGCAGAGGAACCGCAGGCCTGGCTTGGGGAGCTAAAGGACCCACACTGAACCGATACTGGAAACATCTCCATGTTTTCCATTTCTTCAGCCTCATCATCGCCCACATCCTTTTGCTGCACTGCACCAATAGGACCTGGAAAAGGGGGTGGCCATTGCAGATGTCCCCCCGTTCTTCCCAGGGAGGCTATTGAGTGCACCAGGGTGCCCCCAGGGAGATGTCCGGCCATGTGCCGTGCCGCGGTGGGGAGGTACTCCCGGGTCCTCGGCGGTCGCGGGGGTGCCCTGCGGCATAATGCAAGCTGATATTTTTCTCTCACTGTAGATGTGTATTTATGCTCACTTTGTCGCGGTTCATTGGGCGATAGGGTTGCTCTCTGCTCTCGTTTGGACGGATGGGAGGCTGGGGGCTGTTCTGCGCCTCTTCAGTCAAGTACATCTGGTTCATCTCAGGTTTCAGAACAGTTTCATGTGCTTGCAGGACACTCATTTCCCAGCGATAGGGCTCAAAATGCCAGTGTGAGAAGAGGGTTATTTGTGCAGGAACATGTCTGCATTAGGAACAGATAAAATTTGTTTATGTGTAAATAAATCCAAACCAAACCAGGTCCTTTCTACTTTTTTGTTTCAATATACAAAGGAACTGTCAGTCCTAACTCACTCTGCCCTTACAAGAAGTGTAATAAAATGAAACAACCCTAACACGTTTGCCAGTAAGGTACCATCGACACAACAGTGTAACTAGAAAAAAGATTTACTGTCATCACAGGCACTCATTTGTGTAACATAATTACTTAAGCATTTTCACAGCGCATTTATGATAGAACTGTGAGGCTCCAACAAAAGCAGTGGGGCTGGACTTGGTTTGCGACTGGTTACGAACATTTGAAATCACCAATTCCTGCGAAGAAAGGGTGGTGGGACATTTGTGTGTAGCCGGCAGAACAACAGCTGAACACCAGCCTCAGATCTGCACCTTTATTTGGGTTTAATTTTTCACTGACGTAGCTTTGGGGGCAGAAGGAGTAAATCCATGTACGATGCTCGGATCCTGCAAACACAAAACCTGGAAATTGTGAATTATTTCATGGACTCTAGTGTGCTGCCCCGGATATACTCAGTTTTTCTGTCTGCTTTACCACCAGTGAATAGCTTGGACATTTTCTCCTGTCAGGGAATGAGAGAGGGAAGGGGCTGTTCTCTAACCCAACCTCCTGCTCACACTGGGACCCTTCCTAGCACGAGATCAGAGTAGCTGTGGCTTTGCTTAGCCAAACTTTGAAACCCTTCCAGGATGGAGACCTCCCCATCTCCTTGGTGACTTGTCCCAGGGCTGTTCGATGGGAGGCAGCCCAGGCTGTGCGGGGCTGCCTGGGAGAAAGAGCAGATCCCTTCCTCGCTTGGCCACTGACTTGCTGCTGGCTTTGGGCAAGTAACTTTATCCTTTGCCTCAGTTTCCCATCTGCCTTAAGAGGTCCCGTTACCCAGCAGCAAAAGCAGTGCCCAGTCTGGAGCTGCAGCAAGTGCCAAGTCCCGCAGCAAGCCCTTCGCCCCGAAGCCTGTCCTTGCAGGAGGGTTCCCTGACCCATCTAACTGGCAGAGAGGCTGCAGCTGCATTAAGACCGTATATATATATATATATACACATACATACACATGTATTAACCCAGAGCATGACCTGAGAAGAGTGCCAGGCTCACACACGCGTGCTGTGCTCACACGTGTCCTGCTCGTGCCCTCACCCATGCCAACAGCCTGGGGCAGCGAGGGAAAGCCCCGGGCAGGGGCACCCTGCAGTGCAGTGCGTTAAGAGGAGGGTGCAAAGGCCGCCTCCTGCCCCGGGACGTGCCTGCCCACGGTGGAGGGAGAAATTGCCTGTTGTTACCCTTGGTCACCCTCCACAGATGGATCGTCACGAGTTGCCAGGCTGAGCTGAGACACAACCGACTCTTTATCCTATTTACCAGCACTGGGACTTGTTCAGGTCATTCCAAGCCTCTTAGCTCTGCTTTTAGAGATCTACCTCTGAAGTAAAGCTCTGTGATTGTAGTTCTCTAACGTACCCACCTTGATTCTCTTCTGGGCTCAGGAGTCCTACTCTTTCCTCTCTGCCATCCCTTTGATCGGTAACTATGGATTCACACCTTAATTGATACAGATCCAGGCTGTGAATTTGGAAATGAACTGGTAGGTTCAGTCTTGTCTCGCTGGAAAGCTGCCCTGCGCCAGAAGCCTGCTCAGACCCCACCACGGGGCAAGGGCTGTTCGCCCACATGTTGGTGGAGGGTTGGAAGTGAGGAACAAAGTCCAAGAATTTTAATGACGATGCAGGACAGAGTTTACTCAAACAGAAGCATTTCCCCTCTCAATCCTCAGTCCTGGCAGGGTCATGAGTCCCCTCTCCTCTCCATTTACTCTGACAATCTCAGAAAGGGCATACAAAGCTTGAATTTCTAAGCAAAACATAGCAAAAAATGGGCGTTTCATTGCAAGTAAGTTGGAAAAAGCTGCTACCCTCTCCTAGGGAGCTCCCAGAGTGAATGCACCATGATCTGACTGGGAAAACTCTTTTTATAGAGTGCTCTGGCTTGCCTTTTCTTTCTCTTTTCCAAATTCAGTCTGGAGAATGAGGTCTTTTCAAAGTAATCCAGTAGCCCAGGAAGGATTTGTGCATGCAGATAGCCCATAATCTCTGCTACAGCGTAAGAGAGCTGCAATGCAGCTCAGAGAAGGTTAAATGAAAAAAAATATGGCAGACATGGTAAGTATTTGGCATGTTACATGCAACAAAAGATGAACAACAGCAACTGGGACATTATCTTTATTTGCTAAAAATAGAGTCCCACAAAGTTTAAAGAAAAGCACTTTATACTTGTAAACCTCTCCCCTGGCTGTTCAAGAGCCTTCAAAGATGGGCTTTGTGGCTTTGGGATGTCGCGTCCCCTTTCAAAGGCTGCTCAGGGCTCAGACAATTGAAACTCAATACAACATCAGCCACGATGGGGAGGGGGGAAATAAATAGTTCTGCCATGACCCCGCTTTTCTCACTCATGAGAGACAGGCGTGAACAGGAGCTTTGCAGCAGGTACGTCCTCACACAGCCGCATCCCACGCCCGGGATGCCCACGGCGCAGCCCAGGCCTCCTGGCCTTGCAGGGCAGGGGCAGCCCAGCACCGAGGGCGCTGGCAGAGCCGGCAGAAAGTGAGCAGCTCTTTTGCCCCTGGAGCTGCGGAGTTATGCACGGGCATTTGATACAGTGCAGCTGACGGGCTGGTTGCAGAGCTGGGTGCCTGGCTGCCCATCTGCGCCTTCAAAGAATTGCTCATCAACCGCACGCGAGTGCACTCGCTTCCCCGGTACCTGTAACAGAGGCAAAAAAATCCCCCAGTTCTCCCTTGCTCCAAATTCAACACAGCCAAGCCTGAGGTTTTGGCCAACGCTGTTGTATCTCAGGAGATTTGTGGGTTAACACAGAAACTCGTTTTGGAATAAAGTGGTCCCAAAGCCATTAACTTGAGGGGAGCAGAGGGGATGGTGTGATGTTCAGCACCAGCCAAAGAAAGAGGGAACAGCAGGGCTGTTTTCGTGGAATAGAGTTCAGAGGGCTCCCTGGGGAGCTGAACCTCTCATCGTGCTTGAGAAGAACAGGACGGAGCTCTTGCACCCTGGCTTCTCTGCTGTATAAATACCAGCTTCAGCCAGGGCATGAAAGAAATGTGTTGTCTTTAAGGCTGCATTTCGATGCAAAATGCTCTGGTAAGGCCAGCAAGCTTAACCCCTCCACATGTGTGCCTATTGTTTGAAGTGCAGAACAATTGAAGGGTGCTCTCATGGCCTAAAGATAGAAAGGCAGCTGCTGCTGTCCTTTTCCCTGTAACTGAGAATAAAACAATGCCCAAGTATTGTCTGCATTGCTGGAGCGATGACATTGGACTCTCTGCCAAGAGAGCATCTAAAAGATCAATGAAACCTGGGTTATTTATAAATGGGTAGTGTCATTTCTTCCCCAAAGGAACTTCACTTCCTTAGCTTTTCCACCAAGCCTTTCTGCGCCGTGAAGTGGCCGTGGAGCGAGGTATAAATAGCACCAAGCGAGGCTGCAAGAGCGGCAGCAGGACCGGCTGGGGGGGAAAGAAAGCGCGGGTGAAAAATGACGCTGCCGTTTGGCTGCACCTTCGCTTCCCCAAGCTGTGGCTGGGCTTCTGCAGCACCGAGATGGGGACCAGCTGTGGATGCTGATCCCCTTCTACCTGGGGGAGCGGGTCCCCGCCGGCACAGTCCCGGCAGCCACCGCGCTGGCCATTCACAGACCCAGCAGCTTGTCCCTCGGGCCCAGAGTCCCTCCAGCACCCAGACTGGAGAGCTTTTAGGGAGGTTTGTCTCACCTGCCCACCACCGAACAGGCAGGAGCACGGGCATTGTGTGTGTGCGTCCAGCTCAGCTGCTGCACTGCAGATGCTCAAGGCAGCCCTTGAGCCCAAATGCCATGGGGCAGAGCCTTTCCTTGGGACAGGGGATGTCTTGTAGGGGAAAGCTGCCATCTGCAAAATGGCATCCCACCAGGGCATATCCAGACTGGAGACTGGAAACCTGGAATCAGACATCACTACAGTTTGGAGAAAAAAAGCCCATGGTGTCTGGTGGGCCGTAGTGAGGTGAGAAGGTCTCCCGTCATGATGTGAGGACATGCAGAAATATTGCTCCCTTCTAGGTGACAGCCAGTCTTGAGAAAGGTCCAAGCCTACTAGGTCCCATGAGGAACTCCCATGTCTGTCGCCACTCCATCTTGAAAAATTGTCCCTTGTCCTGATATAGGCTGAGCTATAGGTAGTGTGAGGCTTGGTGACCAAGTGCAGTGGGGAGGGCAAGCCGAGCAGTGTCTGAGCCCACAGTGAGCAGAATGCTGGGTCGAGAGGCCAGGAGTCACAGCCTTCATCAGGCCAAGGAAATAAGTGCTAAAGCCAAGCAGGACCCAGCCCAGCACGGCCATTTCTGTCAGCTTATGTCCTTAACACCACCATAGTCTAGTTTCTCGTGGAGTGAAGGAGAAGGTGTGTGAGAAATGGAGAGAGCAGAGGGCTGTGATGGGATTGTCCCAGGGACCGATGCTCTGCGAGCAGCTGGTTGTGTGGGCTCAGTGTGTGTGCAGGACACTACCCAACCTTGTGCTCCCAGATCTCAAAGCAGATGAAAACTGATGCAAAACCAGAACAGCTGGGGCACTGCAGGGGCAGATCGCGCACATGGGCTGGCGGAACCGTGTCCCGGCTCCGGTTCTGATCCGGCTCTGCGCCTCCTTTTCAGCCTCCAAGGCAGCTCTTGGTCATGGCTGCTGTGTGCCAGGGTCTGTCCCGGCAGGCCGGATGCAATTAAGGTACTATTAAGTATTCAAATGAACAGGGCAAGATTCTCTTTTCTCTCTGTAATTTCTATAATCCTCAAGGACCACACAAAAGAGGATTAATCGTAATCAAATTATATGTTTTATTAGAGAGGTAATAAGCAGAAGCAGTGCTGGGTGCGCAGGGGAAAACCCCAACCGAACGCACACCTTACAATTCTCGTGTTTTCTTTTTATCCTTTCTGTTATTTACATATTCCTAAGGAGGTGGAAGTTGTTACACCTCCTTTCTCGATCATTCTATCTTCTTTCCTTTTTTTGGGGTTCAATGGGGTCTTCTCCCCTCTGGTGGTTGCGGGGATGAAGGCTTTCTCATCTTCTTCTAGTCTTCATCTTGACCCCAAACTCCTTGCGCCTGCGTAGTTGTTCCCATTATATAATTCTTCCTTATTAGGCACTATAACTTTACCTTTAGTCAACAGGATATGGCTTGCAGTTTGACATGCGCAAAGCTTATCCGAGCATTCAGTACTTGCCTTGCCTAAGTTTCCATTTATCTGTACAAACATTTAGCAACTTACAACAGCAAATTTTCCAGTACCCTTATGACAATTCCCCCCTTTTCTTTTTATTCACTAATTTGCTAGTCGAATTGTTCCATATTTCTTAATGCAATCAAATTTTCCATTCCCTCCAACACTTCTTCATAGGGTTGCAGGGGAGTATACTGTTGGCGAACTATCATTAGTTTGACTGCGTCTATTCGGCTTTTAACTAGGGAACTTACCCGATTCAGGATACATGGACCGAACGTGAGTATGAGTATTATTACAGCAATAGGTCCAAGTAGAGTGGAAATCAGGGTGGTTATCAGCGTTGGGTGGCATTTGGATTTGTGTCATTCAATGCATGGTATGCAGTTTGTAACAATTTCCGTAATGGATTCTTTTCAACTAAACCGGGGAGAGAATGATTACTTGTAATTTTGGTGTGATTCGTTGCTTTAATTTTCTGCTTTAAAACACTATTAGGGCCTACCGCTTGGGAGGTTGTCTTTACTTCAGTTCTCCGAATTAGGATAAGTCCTCCCCTATCTGTACCTGGTTCCCATACCATTATTCCCCAGGTTCGTCCTATACCCCACCCAAAATCGTTTGGCTCTTTAATAGTTAAAGTCAAATTTTTACAATTTCCAGGTTTATTTACCCCTCCAGAGTAATCATAAGAAGGGGTTTGACAACCCTGCGGGCTCCATTCGAGATTTAAATATTTATCCCCTCCGGCTGACCATCCATTAGCAAGGGTTTCGCAGCCCCAGTAAGCACAGTACATATATCCGGGGTAGTTACAGTAACCTTTTCCTGGGTTGGAAGTGAATGGGGGCACCAATAAGTAGCCTTTGCATTTGTGGCTCCCCAGGACCATTGGTGTTGGGGTTGACACTGGTCCCCGAGGACTGGGCTCAATAGATCACAATTAGTGACTTCAAAAGTGGGAGCTCCTGCAGTAACATTGGTTCTTATCACTGCGCTGTCCTCCAATCTAGCGAGTGTCCACTCATAAGGTTGGTGGACTACATTTCCAATTCCATGTTGGAAACTGAATATAATCAGGAGCAAGCTCAACAATGAGGTTACTTTAACCATATTGTCTGAGTCCCACCTAAGTATTTCTCTGCCTTCCTTGTTCATTCCCTGGAGTTAGGGGTAACGGGTTTCTCAAGTCTTCTTGGCAGCAGAAATATTCTTCAGGGCTCTCCTCTAGCTCCTGAGTACTTCAATCTATTAAATGTTTCCACCGAGCGGCTTCCTTAGCTCACTTCCAGGCAAATCTGACAGCACAGTGAGTCGGAACTTTATACCAGTCCTTTTCATATACTTCCCAAATTTCTGGTACCAACAGTTCCCACCCACAGAAAACTTTACAAATGTTAGCCTTTTCTCTTATCTGTGCCCTAATTAAAGGATCCCTCCCCAACCTACAACACATTCAGAGAGGATGCCTCTAGAATGCCACACAAGACCACCTTTTACTACAATGCAGACACTCTCAAGTTACCCAGCAAGAGTGGTTGGAGAGGGGGTGTTTCACACAGGGTATTATTCCTACTTCTCCTAAGGTGGAACCGCCAAAGATATCGGTCTCTACCTCACAACAGAAAGGTAATACCTTAGGGGTTCCTTTTATAGTAATTCCTTGGGGGTTTTTTTTTTTTTTAAAAAACCCCCCCCCCCCCCCCCACGTCTGGTCGGGAATTACAAAGTTACTCCACAGCGCAAAGCTAACTCGGCGCAACGACTCTTCCGGGAGCAGTCCAAACCATCCGCTTAAGTTATTCCTTGTTGCCTGAGGATACTGGTTCATAGGTTGCCTTGGTTTTTAGCTTGATTCATAAGTCCCCAGGCTCTGAGGTCACTGTCCATTCAGAGGGTGGTGGAATTGGTCCTTTAACTCGTGAGGCATGTGTCCATCCCTTCTCTGCGGTGCGGACAGCCGTCTCTGTAACTAAAAGGGCAAGAAAAGGTCCCTCCCAACGAGGAGACAAATTACATTCTTTCCAACTCTTTATCATTACCCAATCTCCTGGCTGTATTTTATGTATAGCGAATTCCAAAGGAGTTGCCTGAGCTAACATCCCTCTTGTTCTCAGTTCCTGTAGATGTTTGTTTACGGTTGTAATATAGGGGACTATGGCTAGGTCTTCCACTTTAGGATGGTCACTCGGCAACCCATGAGGAAAAGGCATTCCATATAGCATTTCAAAAGGGGATATGCCTGTAGCTGCATTTGGCATTGTGCGGATATTAAGCAAAGCCAGCAACAGGCACTTTACCCATGACATTTTTGTTTCAATCATTAATTTAGATAATTGTTGTTTTAGTGTTTGATTTGCTCTTTCAACTCTACCAGAACTTTGGGAGTGCCATGGCGTGTGGTAGTCCCACCTTATTCCTAATGCCTGAATAAGGTTCTTCAGGATTCTTGAAGTAAAATGTGAACCTTGGTATGAATCTATGGTAATCACTAATCCACATCTAGGGATTATGTCCTCCAAAAGGTGTTTGGCAACTACTTGTGCCATGGCTCGTGCAGTGGGAACAGCTTCTATCCAATGAGTTAACTGGTCTACCATAACTAGGAGATACTTACACCTTCCCACCTTTGGAAGTTCAGTATAATCTACTTGAATCTTCTCAAAGGGTTGATGGGCTAACGGTCTCCCTCCTAAGTGGCGTTGTCTAATGAGTCTTGTTGATTTTCTGACAAGTCAGACACCACTGCGTCTCCTGTTTGGCTAGTTCAAAAATCCCAACACACCCATAAAATTTCAGAAATTGGGCTACCAGAGCTCGCGTTCCCCAGTGTGTTCGTAAATGTAGTCATCGGAGAACCAATCTCGCGGTAGATTTGGGTAATAGCTCCCAGCCATCAGGCAAGATCCACTTGCCTCCTTCTTACCTTGCTCCTGATTTCTCATATTCTTTTATTTCTTTTTCTGTATATTTTCTCTCAATCTCTTCCAGTCTTTCCTTATCCTCTGCTTTGGGAACCATGGCTAAAGCTAGCACTGCTGTGTGCTTAGCTTCCTCATCTGTGAGATTATTTCCCCTAGTCCGAAAATGGAGCCCTTTCTGGTGCCCCTTCACATGAACTACTGCTATTGCTTTAGGTTCCCTTATTCCATCCAGTATTTGTTTAATCAATTCTTCATGTATTAGGTTTTTCCCTTGTGTATTAATTAGGCCTCTTTCCTCCCAGATCTTTCCAAAAGTATGTACATCCCAAAAGCATATTTGGAATCTGTAAATATAGTTCCTTCTCCTTTTCCCAAAATCTTCAGTGCTCGGTATAAAGCATATAGCTCACAAGCCTGTGCAGACCAGCCTGCACTCAAAGGTCCCAATTCGACCACTGCCCACATTTTCCCATCTATTATGGCATACCCTGATTTTCGCTTCCCCTCTACTACTTGAGAGGACCCATCCACAAAGAGTTTCTCCCCTTCTAACGCCTCATCTTCCAAATCCAGTCTTATTTTTGTTTGTAACTCTATTACATCAATACAGTTATGGATAAGAACCTCTTTATTGGTCGTTCCATAAAGGAATTGGGCCGGATTTTGAGCATTGGTCATCTTGAGTTCTAATTCTGGTGCAGACGACAAGATGGCCTCATATTTTAATAATATTGCATCCGTGAGCCATTTGTCCGCCTTTTGTTGCAAAATCCCACGGATATTATGTGGGGTGTATACCACTAGGGTTCCCCCAAAAGTGACTTTCCTTGCTTCTTCTACCAACAAGGCTACCACCACCACTGCCTGCAGGCAGGTTGGCCATCCTCAACTTACGGGGTCCAATAGCTTGGAATAATATCCTATAGGCTTCTTGCTGTCTGCCCACTCTTGAGTTAGTACTCCATGGGCTGTATGGTTGCTCGTGTCTACAAACAACTGAAATGGTTTGTTCAAATGCGGAAGAGTTAATACCAGAGCTTGGACTAGGTCTGATTTTAACTGTTGGAATCGATGTTCCTCTGCCTCTGACCATTTAAGGACATCTAAGGTTAACTGTTCATACAAAAATTTCACCTTCTCACTATAGCTCTCAATCCACTGTCTACAATATCCCAATAATCCTAGCAACTGCCTTATCTCTTGTTTGGTTCTTGGGTCTTCCAAGGACAATATTCCAGCCACCCTCTCTGGGTCCAGCTTCTTTTGCCCCCTCATAAGCCAATGACCTAAATATTTAACCTCTGGTTCTACAAACTGAAGTTTAGCTTTAGAGACTTTCAGTCCTTGTGCCCCTAGAAAGTTCACGAGTTTAATTGTATTCTGTCGTACTAGTTCTTCCACTATGCCTGCTATAAGTAGGTCATCAACATACTGTAGGAGTTTTACTTCTCCCTCACATTGGAATTTAGTTAATATGTTCTCAAGCACCTGTCCAAACAAATTAGGTGATTTAGTAAATCCCTGTGGTAACACGGTCCACCTTAATTGTTTTCTACCAGTTTCAGGGTCTTCCCATTCGAAAGCAAAAATAATCTCGGCTCTCTTCCGACAAGGGACATGCCCAAAATGCATCTTTTAAGTCTATTACACTGTACCAGATATATTCCGGTGACAATTGATTCAGCAAAGTATAAGGGTTAGCTGCCACCGGAAACCGGGTAATGGTCCTCTGATTTACTGCCCTCAAGTCCTGGACAAGCCGGTAACTCCCGTCCGGTTTCTTAACAGGGAGGATTGGAGTATTATGTGGCGACTTACATGGGTCCAGAGTGCCTTTCCTCAATAGGTCGTCTATCACCGGTTTCAATCCTTTCCTTCCCTCTAACGGGATAGGATATTGTTTCCTACGAATTGGTTCTTGGGATTCAGTTATTTCTATAGTTATTGGTTTAATGTCCAATTTTCCAACTTCTCCTTTCTGATACCACACACTGGGATTTACCTCTGCCTCATCCTTTTCAGTGAGGTGATATAAATGAACCACAATTTCTCTTCCTATCACCTCTAAATTTATACCTAATTTAATTATCAAGTCCTGGCCCAGTAAATTACACTCTGCTTCAGAGACTAGAAGGAAATCCCCTATACAAAATTGATTTTCAGTCTCAATTTGTACATCTCGAATTACAGGAACTTTAAAGGGCTCCCCTTTAGCCCCCACCACTAGAGTAGTGCTTTCACTTATCTGACATCCCAGTGGTAAGTTTCTCAAAGTTGACTTTTCCACTCCTGTATCTACCAAAAATTGTACATTTTCTCCCTGGGGTCCAATTTTTAAATTTATCAAGGGCTCAAGTGATGTTGGTCTCGCCCCCAGGATATAAAGCCCCTGACACCCCTAATCTTCTTGTAACAATTTTTCATCTTGTGCCCTTTTTTGGCAATTTCTTTTAAGGTGTCCTTTCTTTCCACAATAATAACATTTGGGTGGTTCTCTGGGGGCGCTTGAAGTTTTTGGGCTCCCCTTTAGTCCATTTGTACTTCCAAATCCCAATCCTCGGGACTCTACTCGCCCTCCTTTTGATCCCACAGAGCTCTCCTTCCTCTGGCTCTCCCTAACAGCTGCCATAAAGATTTTTGCCTTAGCTTTTTGTCTCTCTTCGTGCCTCCGTACATATACCTTCTGAGCTTCTCTTAACAACACTTGCATTCCCCTATCCTGCCAATCTTCTAATTTTTCTAGCTTCTTCCTAATATCCCCCCATGACCTTGCTACAAACTGGGTTTTCAATAATGCTTCCCCCACAGAAGTTGAAGGGTCTACACCAGAATAAAGTTGGAAAGTTTTCCTTAATCTTTCCAGCCAATCCGCTGGAGACTCATCCTTCATTTGATGTTCATTAAAAGCCTTTTCCATATTCTGTCCTCAGGGAACAGCCTCCCAAATACCTTGAATAATTATATCTCTTAAATCCATCATATTCTGATGATCTTGTCCATTTTGATTATTCCACTGGGGATTCTGACCTGGCCATTTTTGGTCCCCAGGAGGCCCCTGTTGGTGCCTTCTCTCCCAATTTCACCTACCTGCCTGTCTAATCATAGCCCGTTCTTTGGATGTGAACAGAATCCCTAGGATTGACTGTATTTCTTCCCACGTGTATATACTAGGTCCCAAGAACTGGTCCAATCTTTCAGCGACCCCTAAGGGGTCGTCCAGTAGTTTCCCCATTTCCTTTTTAAAATTCCTGACATCTCCTGTACTAAGGGGCACGTTCACAAACCCAATCCCTCCAGCATTTCCTCCCATCGGGACCTCTCTTAGTGGGGCTAAATGGGCTGGCCCCCCTCTATTCTCAGTCAGCCCTTCCCACTGCTTAGACTTAGATTGGGTACGTGGAGGAGAGGGAGGAAGAGAAGGAGCTGAGGGCGCTGCCTCCTCCTGAGGTAATTCAGGATTTATTCTCTGAGGCTCCTGCCTGTCAGGCCCTTGGTACGGGGGTGGTAAATTGTCTAAGGGTTCCCATGGAACCTTATTGGGATATTTTTCTTTTTTATTTAATAGATACAGTGCTACAGTAGTAGTGGAACCCTGCCATAGTTTAGCATAGTCACTTTCTTCTTGGTTAAATGGTTCCTTCGCATTCACATATAAATTTAGAGCCTGACACACCCAATCATCAAAGGATCCAAAAACGGGCCAATATAAATCATCTGGCCAAATTTTCTTCCCTCCCCATACTTTCATGCAATAAAAAATAATTTTCTCCTTGGTCTTCCCTTGCTGAGAAGGCCAGGAACCCCAATATTTTATCATTATTCCTAATGGGCTCTCCAAAGGGATTCCGGGGAGCAACTTACTATGATCCTCCTGTCTCGCCCCAGCTCGTGGTCCTTTTCCTTGATTTGTATTCCAGCTCTTTCTTTGACCCATGATAGAGGCCGAAAAAAGAAATTGAGGGTTTCCCTAACCTCTTGACCGACTAATGACAAGAAACTCTTCAAACCTCAGAGGTCAGTCGAAACCCACCCAACTGAACGGAATTTCCCTTTATACTCACGACTCAGGCATCTCTGTTCGGATCTTCGTGCACCAGAATTACGGGTGAAACAACTGCAGTATACTCATTAATTTTCAGGAGCTCCTTTTCTTCTGCTTATTTGTCTCTCTGCATTCGTTTGATCCCCGACTTTGCTCCAGACTCAAGAAAGCCTCAGGCTGCAGACAAAAAAAAAAAAAAAAAACAAACCAAAACTTCCAGGCGCTCCCCAAGAAGTCCTGGTTCCGGAGCCAAGCATGGGCATCATGTCGGGGTCGCCAAATTGTAATTTCTATAATCCTCAAGGATCACACAAAAGAGGATTAATCGTAATCAAATTATATGTTTTATTAGAGAGGAAATAAGCAGAAGCAGTGCTGGGTGCGCAGGGGAAAACCCCAACCGAACGCACACCTTACAATTCTCGTGTTTTCTTTTTATCCTTTCTGTTATTTACATATTCCTAAGGAGGTGGAAGTTGTTACACCCCCTTTCTTGATCATTCTATCTTCTTACCTTTTTTGGGGTTCAATGGGGTCTTCTCCCCTCTGGTGGTTGTGGGGATGAAGGCTTTCTCATCTTCTTCTAGTCTTCATCTTGACCCCAAACTCCTTGCGCCTGCATAGTTGTTCCCATTATATAATTCTTCCTTATTAGGCACTATAACTTTACCTTTAGTCAACAGGATGTGGCTTGCAGTTCGACATGCGCGAAGCTTATCCGAGCATTCAGTACTGGCCTTGCCTAAGTTTCCATTTATCTGTACAAACATTTAGCAACTTACAACAGCAAATTTTCCAGTACCCTTATGACATCTCATTCTTTTGAAGTGAGTTGCCAAAACCTCAAGCATCTTCGCTGAAGGCTCACACGTTCCTGTAATTTTTGCAGTGTTCAGTACAACCTTCACTCCTAATCAGATGCTTTATGGTGGCAATCCCCAGCATACCCCTTGAACCAGGGTAACTTGAAGCTGGTAAATTCAAAGCGAACAAACAAAATCTCTCCAATTTTCCTAATCTCCAGGTGATCTCACTGTCTCCCTGACTGCGTGTCACCTTCCCAGCACCTTGCTTGCTGCCTCTGGATGCTAATTTCTCACATCACATCTCTCCTATGTACTTTCTTAATCCTGCTGCTCATTTTGGAGACTTCCTCCGTGCAGTGTAAGCATTGTGCCCAGAGACTCAGCCACCAGCGTGCCTATGCCGCCGAAGCCTCATGCCATGGTGAGGTGTGGACCGCTGCATCGAGGTGCTCACGGCAGCAGCAGCTTCGTGCATGTTCATCAAGGGTTAAAGAGGCAGCACTTCACACACATACACACCCCCAAAGGACAGCCACCTCAGGACAGCACTGTTCCTGGGGTGGGACATACTGGGAATTGCCCAGGGAGCTGTGAGACAGGGGATCTGGTGCTAACCCCAGCCCCACAGGAGCATCTGCCCTTTGGGGTCCCTGCAGCGACATCGCTGCTGCACCCATCGCCTGCTGATGCCGAGGGGCGTGTGGAAAGCTGTGCTGTGGTGGTGGCTGCTGTCTCACTCGCCCTGGTAGGACAGGGCTGTGGGGGTTTAGGGGTTTGCTTTGGAGACAGCCAGGCTGAGCTGGAGAGACGCTGTCAGACTGGCAGCTCTGGCCTGTCACCTCCGCCTGTCTCGCTGTAAGCAGACATTCTCACTCGATGGAAATATGCCTGAAATAGCCCCTCTGCAGATTGTCTTTATCTAATCAGCCGCCTTCGCACTCCCCTTCAGTGCATTTCAGGGAGCTGATAGTGGTGATATGTTAAGTGTGGAAACCTCTAGCGAACTGCCCGACATGAAGAGTAATTCTCCTTCCTGCCACTTATCAGAGCCTGCTAATGGGAAACATTCCTCCTGGGGGTCGGGGAGCAGCCAGGGATTTCTCTGGAGAGGACGGCTGAAGCCCTGGCATCCTCCTGGCTCTCCGTGGCCAGCTGAGATCTGATCTGACCACAAAAATGCAGCTCTACAGTCTGGTGCTGGTGGTGTCCTGTCCCATGGGGAGAGGCTTATGCAGCCCTTGGGGCCACAGCTGAGGAGCCCCATCCCCTTCCATCATATCATGGGAGGCCAACATCAAGCACAGAGCGATGGGGAGAAGAACGGGGATGCCTGAATGGTCAGGGAGATGCTCCCACTGCCAAGGATGGTCGTGCAAGGCTGGTGGGACGTTCGGGCAGACTGTTCGTTTTGGGCAATAGCCCCCTAAAACAAGCTCCCCTCTGCCCAGGCTAAAGCCATGGGTTTCTTGTTGTGCCTGTGGGGTTTTGTGGGACGCCCACAGGAGCCCTCTGTGGCCACTGCCCCACTGAGGATGCCCTGTCCCACCTGTCTGAGCAGGGCACAGCTCGGGCCTTGCCAGCAATACGAGGAGGAGCTTCCTACTGCCCTGAAAACCACATCACAAATGCCAGCACCGAAAATGCCCGAACCTGGCGGAAGTGCCCTTCAGCAGCTGCTGGAGTGACCATTCCACATTTCCCCTTCTACGGATCTGCTCGGCCTTTGATGGATCCTGCTGGAACCTCTTCAAAGAGGAAGAGAAACTAGGGTGAACAGAAGGAACTGCAGAAAGAATCTCCGAAAATAAAATCCCTTTAAAGATAAGGCAGGGGAGGGGGTGAGCAGAGCGTGGGGCAGGTACGTGCCCTGAGAAGAATGTGTGAGGCTGGGCCAGCTGGTGGGTCTGGCCCGAGAGCTCATCCCACTGCCGGGGCACTCATGGCAAAGGGACTTGGCACAGGAGCCACAGTCAATGAAGGCAACGTCAGCCCACCCCTGAGCCCAGCCATCCTCTCTGCTGGGGCTGAAGCCACAGGGGACAGGTCTGGAGTCCTCCTCCATCCCCTGAGTCTCCCAGCGTTTGCTCCAAAGCAGTGTGGGAGGGCAGAGGGCCCACCTGTCAGGGGGGTGTGGGGGAGGCGGCACCGGGATTCCAGGCTCGTGGGGGGTAGCAGCAAGCCATGCCTGTGTGCCGGATGGAAGGACTGACCGCTGCTGAGGCTTCAGCAGAAACCCCCTCCATTGCCTGGCTTAGGTTCAGGGCAGGTCCTGAGGCTGCAAAATCTCTCTGAAGCCTGGGGTGTGGGCCCAGGGTTTTTTTTTGAAGCCACATTCCTTTAGCAGCTCCCACTGCTGAATTCTGGCTGTGGTGGAGGCCACACCACATCCAGCCTGGGCACAACACCGTGCAGCTAATCCTTAACACCCCGCCCCCCCCGCCTCAGTTTCCCCTACTCTCAGAAGGATGCAACAACTCCAAGTCTCTTTGGGGTGTAATGGGTACTGAATGGGGAATAGCAAAACCCTGCAGCCATGGGTCTTGGTTCTCCAGCATCACCTCGGTGGGGTTATTTCTAATTTCTGTGTCCCCAGGACATGACCAGAGGACTGGGGAGCCAAAAGGCACTGAGGTATCCCCCAGCCAAGGGTGGGGGATGCAGCCTAGGGGGGCCAGATGCTCTCCTTCCCTGCATGTGCATGTGGGTCCCAAGTGAGCCAGCTCTAGTTAGGCTGTTTTCCAGGTCCAGAGGTGGCTGCAGCTTGTTTTGCATGAGTCTGCGTTGAATCCAAGCAGTGCACGAGTGCCCCTGCTCCCTCAGGGGGCACGGAATGTCTTTGTGTCTGGGAAGGAGCAGAGCAGCACTGCAGAGGGGACCGTTCCTGTTCTCCAGGGCTGAGTGGTGGTAGCCCGCCCCGGCAAGGTGTGCATGTCCCAGCTGCAATCGCTGGCCCCTTGGTCCTGGGGAAGGCACATGCTGGTCCTGCCCTTGACAGCAGCACCTCCTGGCCTGGCACAGGCAGGAGGGAGAGGGGGTGCAAAAAAAAGCATCCAGCCCTGCTTTGCTTTTTAAATGCACCAAAGCAAAGGAAAGGAGAGGAGCGGAGTGCTTGGTAGGGAAGCGTGAGGGCCCTTCGGGGAGGCAGCAACGTGGCCAGCCCAGAAGGCAGAGACCTCACTGCCAGCAACTTAAATGGCTTTTCCTTGAGCCTGGCACAGAAATCCCTGTGGTGCAGGTGTGGGTCTGGCTGCCCCGCGCTGGGTCCCGTCCCCACCTTGGGCAGCCCATGGCAGTGCTGCCGGGACAGAGGTGTGCTCTGGGCTGCCATCACTGCCTTGTACACAGAGTCTTTGGGTGCTGCCTGAGTAAAATGGTGTGGAGGAAACCCAACAGCCTCTTGGTAGAGAGATCTTTAATCTGATTTAGCTGTGAGGCCGGCTCCCAAGCCAAGGTGAGCAAGCTCCGGGAGCAGGACCCAGGGGGTTACTGCTGGGCATGCCAAGGGCAGAGCCCAGCCACGGCAGCGAGGCAGTGTGGGAGGCTCGAGCCCCCCTGCCCAGCAGCGTGCCCATCCTGAGGGACAGTCCATGGGCCGCTACGGCTCTGGGGAGCATTAGACCCCTCTGAGAAAACCGTCAAGCTTCACTTGTCTATAACCAGAAAAGCAGATTCTGGTGTTTGTGGTAGTTGGTGTTAGCCGGGCAGTGGCTGGTGTGCTGCAGGAAACAAGACGAGCCCTTTGAGAAGAAGACAAGGGGGTAGCAGAGACCAAACCCTAAGGTCCTTCCCTGGTCCCCTGCTCCCAGGCATTCTGTCCGGGGAGAGGCTGAACCAGAGTTGAGTGAGAGGCTGGGATGCTCCAGCTCGGAAAGCCAGCGGCCGCACACATCCAGCCAGGCAGTGGCTCTCCTGGTGGGGTGCAGGGAAGAAGGAGGAGGACCGATCGCTCAGGTACAGGAGGAAAGAGCGAAGCTCTCATCCCTCCGCTCCTTGCCGGAGCAGGCAGCACGGGCAGCCTTGGAGAGCTGTGCTGCCTCCCGGAGCTGGAGTCTCTCGCTCTGCCTTTGTACTCGCCTGACAATACAGGAATAAAAATAACCAGGCTGCATTTGCAGAGAGATAAAAGCGAAGTTTGCCTTTTGTGTCTCTCCGGGCAGTGGGACAGCAGCACCAATGGAGCTGTGTGGACATGACACATGGGAATTTCTGACATATCTTTTCCCACTCTGACCTTGACAGACACAATAAAAAGGGGCTTTGCTGCACGCACACAGCCACTCAGTCCTATCACCAAGGTTAGTAATAAAGAGCATGTCTGTGTGCACGCTTGTCCTCTGCTACTAACCCGCTTCACCTCTGCAGGGTGGATGTTCCCGGAGGATAGGTCTGACTCCAGCGGCACAGGGGAGGGTGGGACAGACCTGGATCGAGAGCATTTTTGCTAAGGTCCCTGCGCTTTGCTGAGTTGTTGGCTACCAGCGGTGGCTACATTTGTGATGGCTGCGGTGTTTCGGAGCTCTGCGGTGTGATACTGCATTAAATGGATATTAGAAAGCACTATCGTAAAAGCGCTTTTCCAAACAGCTGTCACGGCGGTTCTTCTAGAGGGGTCTTCCCAGGGATAATACCTCCAGTCTTGCTTTTATCTTCCTGCAGTAGAGCTCTGCAGCACGGACCCAGGTCTTTGCAGAGGTTTTGCATGGAGCACCAGGGCTCCAATAGGTCTGTAAAGCTAGAATAGTTTTTAGCTGAGTTTATCAAGAAAAGAGGTGTAGCTGACGATCTCTGATGACGCCTAAAATGCGAATGTGGATTTTGACACCAAAGCGACGCCGGCTCACCCAGCAGGCACTTGCAGTGCGGGGCTGATAGCAGCAGAAGGGAAAATGTTCAGTAATTGTCATTATTATAGTTATTATTAGCTAGTATTGTTGTTAGTGTCTTCTCCCACTCTCTAACATTAAAAGTGCGTTTGGTGACGCTGTTGCTCGTGGTTAGCAGCCCAGCGGCGGGTGCTTTCCCTGTGTCCCTGTGCACTGACTCCTGTACCTTCCCTCCTTTCAGCGTTCAGGTGTTTTTCACTGTTCCTTCGCTGCTGCCAAGTCTTCCTCCAGCCAGGCAAGATGTCTATGCTGGACATGAGCGAGTTTGGGGAGGCTGCTGAGTACCTCCGGAAAAGCTACACAGAGCAGCTGAAGCTTCAGACAATCCCGTTTGATGGTAAGACCCCGAGGCAGCTCTTGGCACAGCCCCATGTGTGTCCCCCAAGCCAGCCCCTTGGCCATGGCTCTCTTTGGAGAGCGTCCCCATCCCTTTCACAGGGCTGGTACCTGTGGTATCATGGGCGCTGCAGAATTGCCCCCACCACCCTGGAGGACAGGAAGATCTCAGAAGTAGGAAAAGCAAATTTTTTACTGTCCTCTTGTCTTCTGAGGTGCAGGAGGAGGTGGCCCTTCATCTCCCCTGACCCTAAGAGGCAGGAGGGCTGAGGGAGGTGGGATGAGGGACTGATGGCAAAGCCTTCTCCAGCTCCATTTCATTTTGGAAGTGTACAGAGCTCACCCCACAGCCCTCCCACTCTGTCCCAGCTGCATCGCTGCACTGCAACTCGCAGTGCTCAGGCTCCAGGGCCCGGTTTGTGCTCTGCCTCACTCCTCTCAGATTGGCAAATGAGGAGAGTTTTGCTTTCTCTCATCGTCCCTTTTTCATGACAGTCCGAGTGCGAGCACACATGAAGCAGCAGACTTCTGTTATGCTAAAAGGTGACCTCGGCAGATTAAACAGCTGCCAAACATGAAAAAGACAAATCCCAGTTCCTATGACCAAGAGCGTAGGAAGAAATATTCACTGTCCTTCCATGTTATCGGGCTGCAGTCATGTGGCTTTCAGTTGACAATTTCAAATGTTTTCCTACATCTGAACCTGGTTTTGTCTCCTCCTCTCCTCTCCTCTCCTCTCCTCTCCTCTCCTCTCCTC
>KL261770.1:0-24401 GCA_000699545.1 Podiceps cristatus | reverse complement strand
TTTTACAGCAAAAAAAAAAAAAAAAAAAAAAAAAAAAGTAGATGTGACCCCCCGATTGTGCATTTGCTTCCGTGGGTGCCTTGCAACACACAGGCTGTGTTTGGGATTTTAGCTGCTCTTCACTGGTGCGGGGCAGGCGTACAGCATAGCTGGACATGGTTTGCCAGACTAAACAGAGGGGGTTGGTGCACTGGGAATAGGTGGGTTTTCAGGTTATTTCTGGTCACCTGCACCGTGAGTAGATTATCCACAATTACGGCATGCAGATGTGCACGCCTGCACCCACACGCATACACGCTCTTCGTCATCCGCAGAGAGAATGTCAAGATGAACATGAAAGCTGTCACCACAACCCTTTCACTACCACTGCATTGCACTCTGTGGAAGGGAGCAGGGAAGGAGGCCGCAGCGCCATGAAACCACAGCAATCAGCCACTTCCAGTCACATCCCTCTCAAGGGTTTGTCCTAGCAGTGCACGGGTGCACAGGCAGAGCTTAACTTCCTATGGCCCACCCCTTAACAAATACTGTCCTATCCAGGAGACAGTGCTGCCCAGTTACTTTTATAACCTCATATTTTATTCTTTACACTTCACAGCAAGAAGTTGAGCTTCTTAATCCATTCTGCACAAGAAGACAAGTCAGAGGCTTTTAGAGACAAATGCTCAGGTCAAGGTGAAGGGTGTTATTTACACTGATCAGGACTAGAAGAAAATAAAAAGGAGATGGTCAGTGTTTGCCTCCTCAGGAACATGCAGAAAGCTTTATGCCAAAAGTGGCAATGTCATCAAGAATATGTTTTTCAAAAGACTACTGCTACTAATTATGGTTATTCAATAGACTTGTTTCAGCATAGCCTGATGATTAGGTTTCTCACTGGAAAAAAAAAAAAAAAAAAAAGAAAACACTCGGTGAACCCCAAATTTTCATAACAGTCTTTCCTTTTCAGTGACAACCAGTATAAAGCCAGCCCGATCTCCTACCAGTTCAATCAGCTGGCCCTGGACAAATGAGAGTTACCTGAGGCTCTGAGGCCAATAAACCATGTACTGAGCCAGGCCTGGCCATCCCATGGCGTCTGCGTGTTGGTAGCCTTTTTCTCCTGGATTCAGGGTCTAGGAGAGTTTTGTGGGGATTCAGCTTCTAGGTGGAGCTTTGAGAGTCTCTTCCCAATACCAGGACAGACCTCACACTTTGGGTGATCTTGGCAGCTTCCCTCAGTTGCCTGGAAGCAGCCCAAGCCACCTTCTACAGCCACTACAGGTTGGAAACAAAGGAAACTTTTTTTTTTTTTTTCCTTGATAAAATAAGGAAAGGCATCTTTCAGAATTTCCAGTCTCCTGGCAAGCTAAACATTTCCCTTCTCTGCCCTGGGAGGGAACGAAAGTGTTTCCAACACTTGCATTATCTGAAGAACAGAAAGCATTTTTGGCCACATACAGTGATTGTCACGTTGATATGTTTTCTCTGTGGTGCACTGTCTGAAAAATGGAGCAGTCAGCACAAGGCTTGTCAAGGACTGGGTCTCAGCAGGCTTGATGAAATTAGCCAATACTGATCCCAGGGTAAAAACCAGTTGCCCAGCGCTTCAGTGAGGGTTCCCCTGCAGTACTTCTGCAAATAAGCGATTGCTCAACTGACCAGGCAGCAGAGCCAGCAGAGCAATCAGCTGGTGCTGGCCTGTTTGAACTTATCAGGGAGATCAAGATCCAGGGAAGCCGGGGTATATCCCAGCCCCCAGGGCAACTTCCAAACACACTCACAAAAAGCATGTTTCTTGAAGGAAAATGGCACATTACCTGTACAGGAATGAAACGATTCCCAGCACGTGAGCTCTGAAGCAGTCCTTAGAGTTCAGTAGGGAAGCCAAACGCATTAGGCTGGATCGCATGAGAGATGAGCAAGTCTTTTTACCTAGCAATACATTGACTTGTTTCTTGCACAGTGCAACAACAGAACCTCATCTCTGAAGTCTGCATAGTCCCAGTAAAATACACACTCAGGTCTGACAGAACAAAATCTTCCCTATTTATATTGTCACCGAAGTCCCAAAGACTTTAGTAGGAGTTTAGGATAAGAGAAGCAGACGGATAAGTGTGTAATAAAGAAAGCGGTCCACTCGGAGAAGAAAAATGACAGAGACGAAGAGGTAAAGCCTTGGCAAAATTTGCCACAACTCTAAATTCACTGGGTCTTGCCATGTAGACAAAGTTATGCACAGCTGATGTCTGTGTCAAGATGATGCTTGACAGTGCAGTTTCTACCTTTTGCAGTTTTAATCAAAATTGAAAACTTCAGCATTTAGTAACAGTGGCAGTGTCAAATATTATTGTGGCTCTGACAGTGACATGATGTTGCCTCAAAGATGTCAGAATACTAAGGTCAGATGTCTCTGAGCTTTTCATTTAATCTTATTCACCCTGGGAAGATAGGACTCTCACCTCTGAACAGGGTACAGCAACATTTCTAGTTGGAGGTATATCAGGAGGTGTATCAGGAGCTGTATATCTCATGGGGGGAAAGCTGCTGGTATAGTCTTTCATTGGCACTTCTACAGCACATATCGGGAGTGTAACCAAATAACTCAGAAGCCCAAATGCTTTATCCGCCCCCCATCGTAACTATGAGGAAGGGAAGGCTGCAGGGATCAGATGCTTTCTCCAAGGTCATTCTGTAGACACACGACTTCAGGCTTCATTGGTTTTCACACAGGGCTTGGTTCTGCTCAGCTGAGCTTTGTGGCAGGTTGCCCAGAGAAGTTGTGGGTTTTCCACCCTTGGAGGTACTCTAAATCCAAGGAGACAAGCCCTGAGTCACCTGGCCCTGCTCTGATCAGGGGAGGGATAATCCCTGAGGTCTCCTCTGGGCTAAATTACTCTGTGATTTCAAAACAAAATTTTCTGTGGGAGCAGAATTGCACTGGAGTGACTCATCTGTAAGGACCTGATTTCCTCTGTGTTGCTAGTAGAGAAACACTGAAGTTTTTTTCTCCTGACCCTTGGGAAGGAGACAAATACTTCCACATTTGACAAAGTAATCCCTTTTCCCCGGTTCTTCAGTTGCACACCTTGCTGGAGGTGATGGGGAACCTTCTGGCTTTAGGTTTAACACATGCTACTATCCACCCGCCTACCAAGTTACACCTCAGCTTCACATATCTATAATGCTGTAAATATTTTCCAAATATGGTCATAATGTGGGGTCCCAAAAATGGGGTGAAAGTTTGGCCTCCATCTCCCTGTACCCTAGTTTCCTGTGCTAAAGGGTGCAGGTCATCACCACTTCACCTCACCGTGACCTTGAGCAGAGAAACTCAGGAATGTTTGTGGAGCATTTGGACACTGGTGACAGCATTCATGAAATGAAATTAGAATCATGAAATCTCTAGGGACCCAATGAATAATTTTACGTTCTGTTCAACCTCTGAAGAGTGAAGTCTAAATAAAATAGAGGTAGTAGAAAAGAAAATAAGGAATAATTTCCCATTCATAGAAATAGGAGTGGACGGGGCGGGGGTGGGGGTGGAATATAGGCCTATGAAGTCAAAACCTGTGTCATAACACATTTCATCACAGAAGAGCAAGTACCATTAGTACTGCAGGGGTATCTAATTCTGGCATTTCCCAACTTCAGATGGTTGGCTTTGCAACCTAGTTATTTTTGGTGTGCTTCATAGCGTGCAGGAACTTTCTGATGTTTTGCTAACCAATGACCTTGTTTGAAAAGAGCATCTATGTTATTTTAATGACTTTCAGTTAACTTTTATAGCTGATGTTTTCAACCAGCAGGGTACTCTTGGGTCCAAACCTAAATATATTCTGTTTGAAGAAGTGTCAATTTTAAAAAAACAATGAAGGATGTCAATTGCATCTCAACATTCCCCAGAGTGCTTGAAAATATCTGCTGAATCAATACACATATATACATTTCTTAAAAAAAAAAAAAAAAAAAAGAAAATTAAAAAGACAATGCTTATAACAAAGTATGTTACTCTGAAGAAAAACTTGCAAAGTTGACTGATTTATAAAAAATTCAAATATTTCCTATACTTTTAGCAAAAGCTTGTTATTTATCCCTCTTTTTCCACTACGGTATTTACTACATATTTCTGCAGACATTATTTTCTTTATGCAGGTAATTTCTTATGCTGTCCAAATATGTCCAGAACACCACTAGGTTTTTTACTCAAAGACATCTTTATTCCAAAGCTCTTCATTTTCAGAACATTTTCACATATACAGAGAACATCCCAGGCTTTTCACAAAGAAAGAATATCAGCCACATCGGAAAATGTCAGGTATAAGCTTAATTCTTCAATCAGTTGAGCAATCCCCTTAAAAGAAGATTCAAAGGACAAACATAGAAATTTATTTGACACATGCAGCCAAAATGCTTTCCAGTTGCAAAGACAAAACTGTATTTATGGTGCAAGTCTATCATTAAAAATTGATGGTGTGGTCATGCTGTTAGCTGATGGATTTGGGGTGGGCTGTGATGAATTTTCCTGTGTCCTGTGCTCCAGAGATGGTGGAACTTGCTCCTGGTGGGACCCCCTGGTCCCTTCTGGGGACACTCCAGGAGCAGCAACTGATGCCGCCCTGCACGCGCGGCTCCCGAGGTTGGGTACCGCTGCAGAGCAGCAGGACCGCGGGCTGCAATGGCAAAGTCATTGGAGGCTGAAAACTCAGCTGCAGGCTGGTACATGCACATCGTTTTGTGCTGGGTTTGGGGTCTTTTTAAAAAAAAAAAAAAAAAATGCACATACTTTTTAAAGGTTACGATCTTTTGTGACATTTCCATTTCTCTTTTCTTGCTGGTGGTGGTGCAGCTGACAAATTTAAGCCAAAGTGTAATCCAAATAACTGTTTACTGAAATCCTCTGTTTTCTTTTCTTGGCTACGTCTGAGACCTGGGCAGTGTTCATGTGGCTGCTCAAAAGTCCTTCTGAATGCTGAATTTGACCCCAGTCAACCCAGATAGCATCTGTCATGGCAAAAAACAGCTCCCGGGTGACAAATATAAGAGTAATATGACTATAAAAATAAGGGTGTGGTTAGGTACAGATTTTGAAGTTATTTGATTGTATATCATGAGAGAATATCCTATGAGACTAAACCTAACTGACATTTCCATGTTTTATGAAACCTTTTTTAATTGTCATTACACTTCTGGGGGGGCTGTTCAGAGCTTGTCTGTCAATCTGCAAAGCAGCTTCAACTTCTGCAAGAAGGCTTTCACCAAACAGCTCCTGCAGAGAGAAATCCCCACTTCCCCCCTTCCCTGGGTCCCACATAATGGAACTCATGCTCCAGGCCACATCCCCACCTAGTAAAACTGAATACCACTCCTTTTCCAGCTGATGACATTATAAATACTAATACTAATTACACTAGTAATAAAATTGGTCTCCCTCTTTTTTCTTTCTTTTTTTTTTTTTTGGGGGGGGGAAGGAAGCTGTCTACAGATACAGACATGGTTTTGCATCTGTATGTATAACACACTCTGTTTAAGTTACAGCTACCTACATAAGCACACACATTTAAATTAATGTATGCTTGTAATATAACTAGTGTGCCTTCAATTCAAATACAGGTATTAGGGAATATATTACTTTATACAAAAACATAATGGGGAGTAACTTTTGTCAGATCAAAGGCTGAAAAAACAGACATGCTTTCAGGAAGATAAGTTCTTTTTCAGGCTATTTTCAGGGCTTATGTACCCCAAACTTGTCTTTCTTCCTTTCTTTATACCAGCTACTCTAACAAATAATTGTATCCTTCCCTGCAAACCTTGCTTTGTCTAGTAGCCTTAGCCCACCACAGCTACAAGAGGGCTAGCATTAGCCGAACACAAATTGCTGCTTTCTCGAAGCTTTGTCATGGACACATCCCACTTCCCAGGCCTGAAACAGCCCCCATTTCCTAGCTGTGGAAAACCACTGCTTCTTTTCTGGGTTGTGTTTGGGTTGTTTGTCCTACCACAATCCCAAACGCTGCAATGCATAACATATAGCTCCTCTTTTGATGAGTGCACAGGGGCTTTAGATCTACTACTGACTGTGCTGACTGAGGAGAGAGGCTTAATTAAATCTGTCCATCAGCAGGCAAAAGGCTTCCCTCTTTTTTTTTTTTTTTTTTTTTGAAACAGGAAGATACACAGGTAATTGCCTTTTCAATTTATCACCTCCCATATCAGGGCTGCTGGAACAAGGCACACAGGTATTGTACTCTGGGTGTTGGGAGGAAATGGGGAGGGAAGATGTGGGGGGATTTTCTCTGGCAGTCTGGTTTGGAGGACCACATGGAGAGCAGCCCGGGAGCAATTCATCAGCCCTGCAAGACGAAGCTCAGAAGCCGAATGCCATTTTTCTTCTGTAAAAGCTAGCTGAAAGTAAACCAGATTCTGCTGCAATGAATTATTAAAACAAGTTCATTTAACATCACTGTGATCTGGCTTAAGTACAGACAGGGCAAAGTGGTTTCCCAAATCTTATTGACTTCCCTAAGTGTTCTACTGGAGGACAACAATGTGAGTTTGTCAGCAAAATTATCTGCTGGAGGAAACCTAACACAAAGCAAAATGAGCTTTGGAGAAGGAAAATAGTTAAATGGGAACTCCTAGTGAAATTAAAAAAAAACAAACAAACAAACAAAAAAGCAATACTCTAGCTTTAAGAGGCTGGAGGACAACAATGTGAGTTTGTCAGCAAAATTATCTGCTGGAGGAAACCTAACACAAAGCAAAATGAGCTTTGGAGAAGGATAATAGTTAAATGGGAACTCCTAGTGAAATTTAAAAAAACCAAACAAACAAACAAAAAAGCAATACTCTAGCTTTAAGAGGCTCAATAAATAAAACTGTGCTCTGACAGTCCTGTGATATACCGATGTCTGTGGAGCATAAGGATTTGTGTTCATGTACATGTTCTATACATGAGGTAAAATTGTATATATGTGACAGGACAGGTATGTGTGTATAGCCAACTGCCATAGGTCATCTCTGCACTCCAGAGTCAGGAGAGGTGATTCACGCCTTCCTTTGCCCCTCTTCTGCCCTGGTCGGTCTTTCAATGAGTCATATTTCAGCATCTGCCTTAGGAGTTGATGGTGCAATAACATGCATGGTAAAGTTCATAGAATAGCAGAATAGTTGGGGTTGGAAGGGACCTTTAAAGGCCATCTAGTCAAACCCCCCCTGGAATGAGCAGGGACCCCATCCACTACATCAGGTTGCTCAGAGCCCCGTCCAGCCTGACCTTGAATGTTTCCAGGAATGTGGCTTCTACCAGCTCTCTGGGCAACCTGTGCCAGTGCCTCACCACCCTCATCATAGAAAATGTCTTCATTATATTTAGTCTAAATCTGCCATCTTTTAGTTTAAATCCATTACATCTTGTCCCATTGCAACAGGCCCTGCTAAAATGTTTATCCCCATCTTTCTTATAGTCCCCCCATAAGTACTGAAAGCCCACAGTAAGGTCTCCCCGCAGCCTTCTCTTCTCCAGGCTGAACAGCAGCCTGTCCCCACAGCAGAGCTGCTCCAGCCTCTGACCATGGCTGTGTCCCTCCTCTGTCCCCGCTCCAACAGCCCCACATCTCTCCCGTGCTGAGGCCCCAGAGCAGACGCAGCACTGCAGGTGGGGTCTCACCAGAGCGGAGCAGAGGGGCAGAACCCCCTCCCTCGACCTGCTGGCCACGCTGCTCTGGATGCAGCCCAGGGCACGGGTGGCCTTCTGGGCTGCCAGCGCACATTGCCGGCTCATGTCCAGCTTTTCACCCAGCAGTACCCCCAAGGCCTTCTCCCCAGGGCTGCTCTCAGTCCCTTTATCCCCCCAGCCTGTACTGATACCGGGGGCTGCTCTGACCCAGGTGCAGGAACTGGCACTTGGACTTCTTGAACCTCTTGAGGTTCACATGGACCCACTTCTCCAGCCTGCCCAGGTCCCTCTGGGTGGCATCCTCTCCCTCAGGCATGTCTACCGCACCACTCGCTTGGGCTAGCATACAGCAGCTGGAAAGCATCAAGCACACTGTTCACCGGTTTCAGGATAAATAAGTTCAATAACTCAGTTCAATAACAATTGTTTTCATTGCATAGCAAGCTAAAGAGGCAATACATGAAAATATGAAAAGGCAGCAAAGACGGACAGCAGAAGTGAACATACAAGTCCTGCAAATGTTGCACCAATTTTTCTCAGTCCTTCCAGCAGAATTTTTATTTTCTCTGATTGCTCCTCTGTGCAATGCTGTGCAATTCAATTTCTCATGGTCTTATTAGCTTTGTCAGCAAGGCTTTTAACTTCTAGTTTTCGAAACCGTGAGTCCCTGATCACCAAGCATAATGAGGGTATGCCTAAAGCCCAGGCTGTGAAGTTCAGTCTCCAAGGCCAAGCTCCCATTAATTCAGTATGGCCAATACTTTTTGTAATGGATTTCACATAAAAATATATGGGTAGCACACACTCTCAAGTGCTTTAATAAATGGATAATGATGTAGGAATGCTTTAGGGTTCCTCTTTTCTTTCCCTCCTTTCTTGTGTTCTTTCATATATATGAGAGTAAATAATAGATAGCTCTAAAACTATTAATTGGAGGGAAAAAAAATCTGTAAATACACTTAACAACTGAACTATTTAATAGACAAAATTTAAAAACAGAGTCCCTGAAGACAGTTACAATATGTTTTGTATTACTGGTACTTTTAGGAAATAATTAAAATATGCAAAGAACCATCATCGGTTCATATCTGACTAAAGATTTAAAGGGCTCTGTCAAAAACTATTACCACAAACATTTGTTAAACTTTTTTTTTTTTCCTTTAATTTCCAGCAGGACAGCCCAAAAAATGTCTGTGGGAAACTGCCACTGTCAGTGTTGGCATTGGGCTGACCTCTGTAATTGCAGAATTTGGGAGTATTAAATTCCTGGTAAGTTTGTTGTAAAAGAGCTTCAGGAGGCAGCAAAATGGGATGTTTGGCGGACGTGTGCCCACGTGTCTGTAACCAAGGTTATCGGTGAGGACATCCTTCGTTAATGATGTGAACTGTTGACTTCGGTGACTCTAATCATGAAAAAGGTGCTGAGTTTGCATGAATTACGACGCTTCATACCCATTGAATGAGAAGACCAAATACCTGCTTAAATTCTCCAGTTTCATTTCTTTCCTTCCACATTTTTCCTTATACCTTAATAGTATTTTGTATAGCATTAAGTTGGAGGATATGCAATGACTGCTTCGATTGTATGTTCATTTCTAAACAATGACGGCCAGTCAGAATTCCTTTATAAGCAGGAAGATCCCTGGAAAGCACTGTAGCTGTAAAGGGTATGCTTTATATACTAGGGCTAAGACAGGTAGATGAAAACATATGGTCTTTTTAGTTTCCCTAAAGGACATGGCAGTTTCGTCAATCTCATCAGGAATCAGTGTAAATTAGTTTCCTAAAAGACCTGCATTTTGCAGCTAATCGGAGTGCTTGGTTACCACACAATTATTTCCTAAATGGAAAAAATGCACATTAGCATGAATATTCAAGTAAGACTGTGAACCATTAAAGATCCATTTGCTCTACAAATAGAGCTGTGGTGACTTTTTGAATAAGTTCTTCCTGAAAAGCAGTTTTTTTACAGATGTGAGAGGCCAGAAATTATATACTTGCTCTAAGAAAAGAGGCAGTACTTGTTGTCTTGAAGGACAGCAACTAAACAGACCTAGGAGATCAATCTATTTTTCTGCCTGGATTTTATGGGCTGCCATTCTTTACCATTTTCAAAAGAATAATCAAATCCCCAAATGAACTTGAATAAAATTGCTTGTTCTTTTGAGCTTGATGGACTAGTTATTTTTAGTGAGGTTTAGTCACTAGAAGCAAGTTCTTTTTTTGAGAGAGAGTTTGCACAGATCCTTAAGGATTTTTACAGCACTTTAGAAGCACAGGAAAAATGCGCTACAGCACTTCTGATGTTTTCAAAGTATTTTAAATGTTTTAATGAAAAACTCCACAAAATCTCACCAAGAAACAATGTTATATGTGTAAGAATATTATCACTTGTATTAGTAGCCCAATTACTGAAATAATTTTTTTTCTATTTTATCCAAAAGCTAGTGCTTCACTTTAATACATTACAGTATAGTTTAGCTGATTTTTATTGTATGTCAGTAGCTATCAATTTTGCCATATATAAGAAAAAAATAAAAACCACAAAACCAAAACCACAGTATTCTTGTTTGTTTGTTTTATTTCCCAATAAGGCTTTTAATGGCTAGTGATGTTCCCAATAGGTTTATTTGCATCTTTTGTAGAAAGTTTATTCCCTTCAGTAACAAGATGCAGAAAGACAGTGTAGAAGTATGTAGCAGACTAAGTAACTTTGTACATAGGAGAGACTCTCCCTCATACTACTAACAAGCTCAGCCTACCCCATGTGTAACTTAGAATCACAGAATAGTTTGGGTCAGAAGGGGCCTTTAAAGGTCGGTTTGCCCAACCTCCTTGTGATAAGCAGGGACATCTTCCACTAGACCAGGCTGCTCAAGGCCCGTCCAGCCTGGCCTTGAATGTTTCCAGGGATGGGGTTTCCACCACCCCTCTGGGCACCTGTGCCAGGGCTCCACTAGCCTCATTGTAAAAAATGTCTTCCTTATATCTAGTGTGAATCTCCCCTCTTTCAGCTTAAATCCATTACCCCCCCCCCCTAAATAGTTTATAGGCCCCCTTTAAGCACTGAAAGGCCGCAATCAGGTCTCCCCGCAGCCTTCTCTTCTCCAGGCTGAACAGCCCCAGCTCTCTCAGCCTGTCCCCACAGCAGAGCTGCTCCAGCCCTCTGACCATTTCTGTGTCCCTCCTCTGGCCCCGCTCCAACAGCCCCACGTCTCTCCTGTGCTGAGATCTGTCTAAGAGATCAGATCCCAAAGCAACCGATCTCACACCTGAAAGCATGCCCAATGAAGCAAATGCCTTCATTTTTCTCCACAGTCAGAGAAGATAAAAAGAACTGGTGCACCACAGATTTGTGAGAAAGACTGTACTAATGTAACCAATAGAGAACATTCTCCATTTTTGTCCTTATTTTTGCCCTGTCTAAAAACTGAACCCCAAGCCCTTGATTCCTGCATACTGCTCAGGAAGGAGCAGAACTTTTTTGGTGTATGTATATATGTGTGTGTACATATATCTATATGTACATATATCTATATATACATATACATGTATGTATACATATGTGTGTGTGTACTTAATACATAAACACTTGTTAAGAGCAGAAAGAGGGGGGCACAGGTCAGCATGTTGAGAGTAGTTCATAGTATTTGGGCCAGCAAAAGTGATCCATTTGGGTTAATACCTTGCATATCAAACAGTGTTTGTATGCAGTCTCAAGCTATAGGAGCAGGCATTTCTAAAGCACAACTCTTGGCAAATAAACATCACACAGATTTCTGTTACACCCTGCCCTGCAAATTTGCCTTCTTATTTCCTTCCTATTTTCCTTCTCATTTTATTTCTCTGAGAAAATTTACACACAGAGGCTTAATTACCAAAACCTGAAGTTTGCTTTCTCTCACACAGGCAGACTGAAAGTGCATGTTTTTCATATTACATGGCTTTTATGACTTGGAAAATGGATACTGCAGTCTCAGTATGCATTTGATGCATGCTGCACAGATGCAGTGCTTTGGAAAACATTTGCATTGACTATCATGATGTTTTCCTAATTAGATGCCTCTGCATACAGATCTATTTCCAGCATGGTTTTTACATTGAACTGCACAACAAATTCAGTTCAACTGGCAGTTTAGCTTACCCAAATGCCAACAAATGAAGTTAGCTGAAATAAATTAAAGAGGCAGTAATGTGCTCGTAGCATTAACATTAGCATTTCATGGCCTTTAGCTAACTCAGGCAATAAACAAACTTGAATTGTGAAAAGTTTCCTGCTTATGCAGACAGAAGGGTGTCTGATGGCTGAAGGCTGGTTGCCGCTTCTCATCAGACACGTCACTTGCCTTTTCTGACGGGGATTTGAGAACCTGAACCACAGTCATAAAGTATCTTGCTCTCCAAGAGAGGGTTAAAGGTGGGAAGCAGAACAAATGAAGGTAAAATGGGGGATGGATGTCAGAGAAAACTTGCTTTAAATAAGCTGATGGAAGGAGTAGCTCGATAGCTGGGATACAGCGTCTCTCCCTCTTAGGTTACTGATTGAAGTGATGGAGGTTTGCTGATTGAAAACCAACCGGTGTGTACTGTGATTAAAGGTTTTTCCCTTGGTTGTCATTCAACAAACAGCTCATGTGAAACACGGCCTGTAGGGAGAGCGAGACATTCTCTGTTAGGATTTCTGGAGAAATTCAGAAGAGATACCTCTGTTTTCTCATATCATCCTACTCTTTCACCACTGCCAGAAGCAAAAATGCTTTTAAGTACCTGGAGTTGCATATATAAAATACAGCTGAAGTATGATTTTAACCACTGCCTCAAGCTGATTTCTTAGAGCCACAGAGAGGGAGGTAAGCGGTTACACTTTCAGAAGGGCTGAGCGCCCAGCAGCCTTCCCCACGGAAGACTATTTGGTACTAATTGAAAGTGGTTCTTCTAGAAATGATCTGTCACGGTGAGAAACATGATTTCACCCGGCGATTAATGCCGTGACTTTATCGAGCGACTGCACAGGAGGGAAAGGGACAGTGCAGAGCTGGCAGCAGGCACAGAAGTGATGGGGGAGCTGCTCTGCTAGGACAAAATGGTGCCAAAAGCTGAGCTGAGCTGGGGTCTGATGAGGGGAGAGAAGAAGGGAAAAAATAAGCCCAAAGTGTGTTGAATTGCTGTCATTTTTTGTGTCAAATTGTGGTTTGGGGTTTTTTTTTTTTTTTAACATGGATTCTTTCATGTATTGGGACTAAAGAAGTATTGCAGCAGGATAAAAGCTGAAAATGGAGTTATTTCAATAGGTGAACTATATGGTCCCTCAGCAATCATGTATTGGAGCCCCACACTAGGGGTAATGAAGGAAGGGAGCTGTTTTCTGCTCTGGTTGAAGCAGATTTCCTGCCCCATATTACATTTCAGATGAATAAGGAGTAAGTTTGCCTCTGACAAGAAATCCTCTAGTGGAAGGGAGCAGGTGACAGGGGTCATAGGTTTATGGCTCTCTATCGCCTGTGGGTGGCATATTTGAGAAAACAAAAAAATGTCCGAGGTGGGAAAACACTTCTAGTCAGCAGAAGTTCCTCAAAAGAAAAGAAAAGACCCTTAAAATCTGTTTTTTTCCCAGAAGCACCATGGAATGACTACACCTATCTCACTTTAAAGGACCAGAATTTATTTTATTCATGTACCAAGAGGATGACCAAATCAACCATGAACTCCCTGCTGCAATGGTTCAGCTGCATTCTAAGACCTGGGCTTTCATCCACGATGTTGTCCTTCTAGTGAGCTCCTCAGCAAAGGTCCAGCCCAGAGCTTTGCAGACTGCCACCCAGGCTCCGCTGCCTCAAAGAGCGGAGACCAGGCTGCTGGGACCCCCGCTGTGCCCTACTGCTGGGCCCGTAGCTGATGGAGGACTTGAAGACCAGCCAGAGAGGCGCAGAGACCTGGGACTACCCAGGGAGCGATGGTGAGAGCTTTCCCCCCACGCCACCACCTCCCGAGTGGCTGAGCTGGCTGCCACGTGCTGCTTCATTCTCCCCAAATGATGTCATCGCTTGAGAGCAAATACTAAGATGTTACCACAAAAAGTTTACACATGTGCACCTTACTACCAAAGGGTCTTCAGTTTTCCGTGTCACTTATATAAACGTGCCCGCAGCCACCACAAGAACCGCAACTTCAAAGATCAAAAATTTTAATTCTGTTCCAGAAGATTGCCGTTTACTTAAAAACCTGCTAGCCTTATCCTGGCAGGCTAGGCTAGGATTGCTCTGGTGTTTTACTGTAGCTTAGTGTCTGATGATCAATTTATTCCATGAATTTTTTTCAGGCAATAAATACTAGCTGTATGTGGCAAAGCATCTGGACCATTTGTTAGTCCAACACACAAGGGAAGCAAAATAGTCAGTATGGCTACGGTCTAATTTTGAAGCTAGGTTTTATTTATGTCAGCTGGTCAAACTACGTCCTTTCATGCACTGTGATTGTAAAAGTAACTGCTGTAGTAATGATCCATCTAAAAGGCAAATTGCACCTCCAAAAAGAAAAGGCAATGCACTTTCTGCCATGGGTAAGTAGACAATTTTGCATGGCAGAGGAGAGAACAGCCATGAGATTTAGTACAGCTTCAGCAGAAGCCGTTTCCAGTTCCTCGGCATGGTACCGAACCATAGAGGCTAATTGCAAGGCAGCCTGCAGAGCAGTTCATCAATATAGATCTAGCATAGCTTGTGAGAACAACAATTTAAAAATCATTTCTGTTGTTTAGAAATGTGGGAATACAGAAGGCAATATGACAGCTGTAGCATCAAAATACAGCATGGTATAGTCCATGTTTGCTCTCATCAGTAATTAGACAATGACAAAAGGTTGTTTTCCAAGACTTTCACAACTTTAAAAGATAGGTCTTGATAGCAATATAGCATTATCAGCAATATATCAGTTCCTTTTTCAGCCGAGGAAGTAAGCAAAGACTTGTTGAAAAGAGTGGAGCTTTATTTTCTGATGACTCAAGATAAAGCAAAACCAAAATATTTCTAAAGTGTGTCTCTTGGTATACAATTAGTTGAACAGGGAAAAGGTCTACATAAACACTTTCAAGATGGAACCGAATTGTTAGCAGTATTTGTAAATATAATCAGTATACTACCATAAAACTGTCTGTAGTTTGACAACATATGATGTGCAGCTGGTAACACGAAAGTTAACTTTGGAAGAAACCACTCCGCCTTCTAAGTAATTAGAAGAGGGAATTACTGAATGCTCGTTTAGTTTATACACTGCAGAACAACAAAGCGAGTTTAACTTTAAAGCCTGCAGGACAGGAGGCTTCCGTCACATTTCCCTCTCTGCCAGCAGATTGTTCATGTCAGCCTTGACAAGTGGGAATTTTTGAGGCACAGAGTACTCAGCTCTGCACACGAAAGCACAAAGGAACTTAAAATGTTCTGCAGATACAACAACTGACTTTTTTATACTAGCTTATATTTGCTAAGTTGTAATTCCTAAGACTCTTAAAGATGATGAAGATGCAGATGTGTGAATGCTGCTCTTTCAATACTAAAATCTATGACAATCTTAAAATTAGGACAATCTCATCCTATATGTGCTGAAGTTTGCCATAATGCATTAGCTGAAGGTTAAATTACAACAAAGAACAGATGACAGGTTACTTGTTCATAAGAGTAACTCTCCTCTAAAAAAAAAACCCACCTCATGCAAAATTATTTAATTCACTGCCACACACTTGTTCTCAAATAACTGAATTCACATTCTGATTTCTGAGAGGAAAATTTTTATTCACTATTTGAACTACATTTTCTGAAGGAAGGAAAAAAGTGACTGAAAACTGTAGACCTGTGCAAAAGAGGGAAACTTCTGACTGATCTATGTTTGTTTGTACCATGTATGTGTGAACTAAAATATTAAGTAAAGCGTGTACGTATGGGGGGGGGCGTCAGGAACCCTGTATTAGAGAAGGTCAGGTTCTATTTTCAAGCGTCTTAATTTTTCAGAATTCTAGCTTTCTCTCACACTTAATAGTTATGGCATTTGCTGCATAAATTCCTAACTTAAATATATCAGCAGAAAGACGACCTTGCCAGATTGCAGAAATATGCTAAATATTAAATCCCTTAAGGCTTAGGCTTCACTCACACATGCAAAGAAGTTTCAAGAAATGATTATGAAATACAAATATGCATTACAGTTACACTGAACTTACATAATATCTTAAACAAGAAAGAAAAAGTTTATAATAACAGAATTTTATATGTCACAGCCATAGGAAAATTCATGGAAAAAACCCCCAAAAATCCCCACAAACTGGGATGTTAAGAGAAATGTACTTCTCTAAAGGATCCCCCATTTTTCACCTTGTCCCTTACTTTCACCCAAGAAAGGCAGTACCTCTCTTACCAAAGATCTCTGTCACTCATTTCCCCTTAGCCAGACGCCAAGGCAAACAGACCAGCCACCAGTTCCTGTAGCTATTCCTCTCCAGGAATTCAATTAGAGAAAATGACTGCTTGGTGAATACACTTCCCATTAGCTTCCCCTGGACCTTGAACTAAGCTTCATTTGTAAAGCAGAAATAACCCACTCAGGAGGGTTCTCCAAAGAGTAATTTCCTTTAAAGGTCATGCATGCGCTTTTGAAAGAACCAAGCGCCTGCGCATGAGGAATTGTTGGAGCTCTTACGTGAAATGCCGATTCTGGACACATCAAAATATTGAATCTAAATGCTTTTGTCTTCCGGAATTTTCTAAATGTACACATGTTTGTATCTACACGTGTAGTTAAACATGACATCTGGATGCGCTGGCCAGAAAGTCTCCTGATACCTAAATATCTAAAGTTGATCTTTAGTCCACAGAACAGAGCTGAAAATAACCTGTTCTCTGACTGACCATTTAGTTAATGAACTTAACTAGATAATCCAGTAAGTTCTGAAGTTAAATACCATAGCTGAGAAAAGGTATTAGCCCTGTTATTCTCCTCACTCTGACTTCACTAAGTGTAACAGTTCCAAGACGAAAAACAAAGGTTATAGTCCAGCACCTAGAAAAAATCCCAGCTACTTAAACTGTTCCATTACTGAAGTACAAAGACAATCATCCATCAACATGTCATCAAAGTTAAAAAAGGTGGCTCTTCATTTTTTCCAGAAGAAATAGTGCTTTCTACATGGCACTGGAAACTACGCCAAAAAAAAAAAAAAAAAAAAAAAAGAACAAACTTTTTTAACCCCAGAAACTGAAACTTGCTTCTTATTTTAGCAATGCAGTTGTTACCAAGGTAGGTAGCAGAGATGCAATATGCTTTTGTAAAACTTCAGCTGAATGTGGAGCCTCTCATGTTGCACTAAGTAGGAAAATAATACGTTTATTGTGCTGAATAGGGTATTTAGAAAGAAATCTCTCTGAGATCAATTAATTCGGTTGATTGCATGTAGGCGAGAAACAGATTTCTCTAAAATATTTGGCCCTGGTTAATCAGAGAAGCAGTGTCAGGCTGTAGCAATGAGCTCTTTTTCCTTCTTTCTTTTCAGGTTAGAGGAAAAAAGATTCTGTAAAAATTACCAATTTCACATTGACAATTTCCAACTGATTTTTGACTGTAGAATGAAAATCCCTAAAATGCTATGAAGTCGTAAATATCCTGGGTTATATAATAACAGCCTCGTATCCTCATTAAAAGTGATGCCTTCAGTATCATTTACTAATTTCTCATTTTTTCCAAGTTTGGTGAAAACTGGTTTGCAAGCAGTCCGCCTCCGATGCCTGGCCTCTGTGGTTGAGCGATTTATTAGATGTGTTTCCAAGTCTCCGTTAACTGTGACTTTCCAGTCTATTAACTATTTACATCTGGTATCACATAAGCATTTCTAACGTAAGCACTGCTGTAGCGAATGTAGATGCTGTATAAATAACGACGGAGTAATGGACTGGATCCGCTCCATCTGGAAACGGGATGAGCTCCTCTCAGTCTCAGGCAAAGCCCTTTCCACAGGACCAGCTTGAGGTGAGGTTCTCGCTGGGGCCGGAGGCTGGGCAGTTTCCAGGCTGTGGGGGAAGGCGGCTGCTGCAGCCGCTGAAGCCTGCGGCAGGACCGAAACAGGCAACGGGTCAGCTTGGTTTGCCCTCCAGGAAAAGGGAATTTCAGCGCCAGGAACAGGTCCTGTTCCCCCAGAATACAGCTCCAAAGCTGGACTCGACTGAGCAGATGTGTCCGGTGCTACTGCAGAAGCCGAGAGGGACGTGTTCCCTCGTCGAGCTCAGCCATTTCGAATACAGCAGAGACGGCAGCAAGGAAGGAGCTCCCAGGAGCACACTGTGGGCACGAAGACTGCCAGGCTGCCCTACTCCTCCCCTGAGGGATGCAGACTCTTGGCATTCATCTTGCACTTTGCAGCCCCAGAAAGGTGTCTATAGCAGCTGTACCCCAGCAAGACTATTGCGCCTGCCAGGAATTACAGGCACCACAGCTCCCAGCTTTCAAGACACGGAGCAGGTTTGAGATTAATTCAGACAGTAGAGAGGAAAATACCCGTTCCATAGTATTGGTTCTTCCTGAACGCTCCTTGCAGGCAAATCTTGCACAACTGCTAATAGACGCAGATATATAACAAGACAGAATCTGTTTGTTTTTATTTCTGATGCAACGGACATATCAAAAAACAATCAGATGTCACTGCAGCTATGTTTATAAATGGATGGCTAATAACTGGAAGCTGGTGCAAATTAAGTCAGATTTATTTTGCTTTAGGTGAGAGCTTGTTAATAACAGTGAAATGCACTACGAAGAGAGGCACTACTAAACCTCCCTGCCTGGCAGAAACCTCACCCATCACGGAATTGATGCAGATGAATACAGCACACTTACTTACATAGTCTGTGAGAGATTTGCAAAAGCACCCAGGAGATTAAAGTGCATAAGTGCCAATGACTTTAAATGGTACTTGCTTTTGCAAATTTCATCCCCGGGGACTCCAGTAAACTTAATAATGCACAAAAATACAGTCTGAAGTGCAATCCAGCTTGGCAAGTCTTGCTTTTGTTTTAATTTGACTGATGTTGCAAGAAGAAAACAAAAACAAGTGCTTTTTCAGAAATGATCAGGCTGGAAAGTAGCCTTTATAATAATACTTAACTCCTAGACTCACTAATACCAGGGTTCCTAAATGCTAAGAGATGTTTTTCAGTGGAAACCAGCAGTTACTTTATGTCAGAGACGAGACAAGCAAAGGGAATTAACTGGCCTTGACTAATCATCTCACCTAAAGAATACTGCTGCTGACAGAGTACATGAAAATGGATTCACGAGAGGGAATAACACAGCCTAAAGCACACAAACAAAAGCAATCTTTTAAACTTGGTTTGCATCAGAGGCCTCGGCCTATTGTCTAAAAATAATAATGTTGGCTCCAGCAACCCAGTCAAGCCTTATCTGTATCTGTGTTACCAAGAAGCAGCAGGAAAATCAAGAGTGAAATTTGGTTGCTCAGACAAAGAAAAAGCAGCACAAGGACGCGCCTCTTCACACCACGATAGCTAAGGCATTCCCTGAAGGAATCGCAGCAGCTCAGAAATCAACTTTCTGTGTAAATGTGTCTTTCTTGGCCACGTGGTTTTGTATTCCTGAGATGCAAAACATTTTTCAGCAGCGTTTTGCAAGTCTTACATCCATCACCTACATGTCGTAGCTGTTTCCCAGGCAGAGTTAGAAAGACACTCCAGGACTGGCAAGCGGCTGCTGCTCTGCAGCGACATGAGTTGCAAAGGGCCCTGGGTGATATCTTCCAGGTTTTCTGATGAATATCCTTCTGAATGGAGCGGTCGCTTCCTCCCACACGCACATTGCGACCTGTTTTGTTATACTGAGGTCTTGTTGTGTGGGGGCACGGTGCACCTCACCCAAGCTGCCAGGGGCTGCCCACCCGTGCCTGCGGACATGCTGCATCCACCGGCAAGGGCAGGCTGTGGGGAGGCTGCGTTTCAGGAGACTCTCAGGCAGACATGGAGTGATACATCTTGAGGTGATAACTTTCCGGACCGGCAGTGGGGAGGCAGAGCCAAGAGTTTTCTCTCACCTTGCATTCTGCAGCACATCCTCGGGCGTGCTGCAGCCCAGCCCCCTGCTCCACACTGCGGGCTGCTCGCACAGCGAGGCGGCACACAACGCAAACAAAACTCAAGGGCAGAAACAGAGTGTAAATGTCGCGCTGGTGCACCCAGGGCTCTTCTCCAGCGCCTGCTTTGCTGTGCAGCAGCTGCACATCGCTGGTGTGCGTTTGAGCCGGAGCTCTGACGGTGCACTGAAGGAATGCTGTGCAGATGAAAAAGGGATGCTCATCATTTTGTGCCTGTTTCTTCAAAGGAGAATTGTCTGCTTCTACGCAGGCAAAAAATGTCACCAAGAGAATCCCCCTTCTCACTGGATACTTTCAGGATTTCCTTTACTCTTATTACTTCTACTCTCTTACTTTTTTCTGTGTTGCTAGTCCTAACCTTGAAACTTTGGCAGCTATAAACTATAAATACTATTGAAAATTACTTATTTAAATTAGTCTTATTGACTATAAACCTTGCAGGATTACAGTTTCAACATGCAGCACAGAATCAAGATAATGGACTTTCAATTCAGATGATGGGCACTAACTCATGTACATATGTAAGAATGGAGCAAACGTAGGTAGCTCTCTAATGCCAAGAAAAACTTACATTAATGGAAAGTGCTTCTTTAACTATGAGACAACCATTTACTTCTTTTATATAAAAGGATATAGAATATAATGCATAATGCATGCTTCTCCCTTGTGTGCACCCGCACAGCAATGCTGAAGAACAGCAGAAACAGAGGAGCTAATCATCCATCTTTTTGCAATGCAGCAGATGTCAATAAACTGGAGCCTGCATTCCATTCTATTAAAACCCCAATGTCCCAGGCAATAACCTACCTTTCAATAAACGCAGGTCTAATGTCCATTGAGATGTGAGCTAATGCTGAGTGGAAAATGACTTCTGTGTTTACCTACTTCCAAATTGTGTTTTATCTGTTTTCATTTACCAGATAAAACCAATTCATTGCCTAAACTTATTCTTTGTAAAGAAAAATCCTCTATGATCAGGGGCATATTGATGTCAGAAGAATTCAAGTGGAATAAAATTGCTTTCCCTCTGAACAACAATTTTGATTTCTCCAAATATGATGTCTCCCACTTTCTAAGCCCCAGATGCTAGAGATGTTTCGGGCGTTCTCCAGAGACTGTAGGTACCATATGTCAGGGGAAAGTCTAGAGGGCAAACTACAGGATGACTGATCAAATACTGAGATTTTTATTTTTAACTCCAAGACAGAATTTACACAGCACAGCTGTGATCCCTAAATGCCTGCCAATTGCCTTGCATAACTTGAACACATTGCAATGCCTCAGCGCTTGCGATGTTGCCCAGGTATCCCCTAAGGACAGCACTATACTGTTCAGTTTTACATAACTGAACGGGAAATGTCTAATTCCTTATATCAGCAAAAAAGTGAGTGAGAAATGAAACACTCCAGCTCTCCAACATTGGGCAACCACCTCCCTTCCCCACCACCGCTCCCCCCACCCACCCTTCCTGCTGTACTTCTCTACCCACCCCCAAGCCTCCTCCTTAATGCACTGTCATTGCAGATGTCCCCTTCACCTTTCCCACAGCCCTGCCCTTTCCACCACACCAGCGACCTTCACCCTGCTCCCACGTTTTGCTGCCATCTCCCACCGGTGTGTCCACTCTGACCTCTTCCCCAGTTGCTGGGGTGCCGCAAGCGGTGCCCGATGCTGGGACCTCTCTGGGCTTTAGGGGAGTGTGTTGACCCCACAGCCCTGTGGCTGATCAGCTAAAAGGTCTGACGCTGATGCTTCCTTTTGGCCTGCCTGGTGTTTTGGCACTGATGAGGCTCACCTGTTCAGGTCAGCAAGCTGCCCAGCCAGGCAGGCGGGTACGTGCTCCCATCCGCCAACAAATTACCCTGCCAGACAGCCACACCTCAAGGCTGTGTGGCACCTGGCTGAGTTTTCTCTAAATATCTCATAATTGGGGATTTAAAACAAACAAAACATAGTCCTACGAAGGGGACCCGTGTACCTCCATGTGATGCTCACTTGGGGACCAGAGCCATTTCCCATGTCCAGCTTGCGGGCAGTGCTGCATCACCTTATGTAGAACTGGGGAAAATGGGACGGCACCATCCCTGGACAGGTGCCGTGCCAGCAAAGCCGGGATGCAACCAGCAAGGTCCCCACTGCCCAAAGGAGCTGGTTTCCTGCCACCACAACAACTGAGTTCGGCCACAGCAGGAGGAGGGCTATTGGTATGCCCAAAGAAATGCGTCACTGTGGCTTGTGCGTGTGATCTACACTATTTTAATGTGTTTGGGAGAGATGTCAGTCTTCTGCAAGTGTGTCGATTTTCCTCTTGCTGTAGTTATTATTGTTGTTATTAATCATTGCCACCATCTTGTGGTTATTTTTTTATATCATTCACTATATTAAGTGTCGACTTGGCTCCTGAGAAGAAATGACAATGGTTAAAGAAAAATGGTGATATCACTTTGCCAAAAGTTGCAAACTAAGTACAGAATGTCACTGTACTTTGGGTACTTGGTGAGGCCAACAGATCATCCCCTCACACACCCTCCCTCTGTCACATTAGTCCTGAAGACTCCAGTGGGAATATTTATGGTGGAAACTACTACTGAATTTAAGTAATAGTATCCATTTGGCCTTTGTGAAAGACCATTAAATCACAACACACTGAGATGGGGCAAGAGGCCTCAGGCTTATTTCAAGAGCTATTTTTAGATATGGACATTCAGACTTTTCTTATCGAATAATTAGTCATCACGAGTAAAGGCAAGATAACTTTTGAGAATAAAATAGGAAGTCATTGAAACTTTTTCTCAGCTTCTTAAAAAGGTTGATTTAGAGATCATTGAAGCCTCTGCACTTGACTGTAATAATTTAGTAATAGGAAAGAGGAAAGCACACACCCCCCCAAAAAAAAACCCAAAAAAAGCCCCCCAAAAAACCCCAAACCCCACACAACCTACTAAAATTCCTGCCCAATTTGAAGGCCAAAGAACTGTAGATAAAGACATTTACCTGGATTTCTGTATCATTCCAATACTGCAGAGGTGTAGCGGGACTATACAATTAAGAAAGGTGCTTTACAGCCAATATAGTCTCTTGTAGAAAAGAAGGTGAAAATCCTGACTAGACAGAGAGACCATAGAGAGGCTCCATATTCACAGGAAATAATGTTCTGACTATAAGCCAACAAAATAATACTGTCACAGAAAAAATGCCAAAAGCCATGTAAATTTGTGATAAGGGGACCGTTACTTGTAAAATAGTCATGATAATTATGCTGCTGTGCTTGGCACTGGTTATGTTTCATTCGGGTGGCTGCATTTCAATTCAGGCACACAGATAAATTGGCAGAGTTCAAAGGAGAATAACAAAAATTTATGAAAAAGGTTGGAAAAGGAGACCTATGAGATAAGGTTAGGGAAACTGGGTATAGCTGGTCTGGAACAAATTAATCTAAGTGTCAGGAGGGAGGATTTAGGTTATGTACAAACCAACCTTTATAGCTTTAAGAAAAGTTCTTCCATGGAACAAGCTGCCAAGGAAGGTTTTAGCCTCACCACCACTAGAGATACTAAAAGGCAGGAGACCATCTGTTGGGGAGAGTTTAGGGATTAAAAAAAAAAAAAAAGACAAACAAAAAAAAAAAAAGGCACTGCCACGATTTAAGAGTTGAGCTAAATAACCCATTCGTGACTAGACTTTAATGGACTAGAAGTGGCATGGCTTCTCTTTTGAGGTCAAGTTCCTAGATCTTTTCACTGTGAAGATTATTTTGATCGTATAAACCAACAAAAGTCAATTCTGCTGATTTCAGACTGGGAAGAATATCTGCATTTAAATATTTACAGGAGATAGATGTCTAAATAATAATCTAATCATGTTAATAATACACTCTCCTTTTTTCCCATTGGGTTTTGAATATGTGTATAGAGGTGATGTTGAAAAAAAAAAAAAAAAAAGAATAATTTAGGTAAAACAGTAATCAAAATCTGAGGTTTGTCATATCTGTAAGTATTACAAGTAAATAACGGGCCAGCCAGTGACCTAGAGCTTGTGATAACCACATTCAAAAAGTTTTCAGATCAGGTCAAAAATGAGGTGAGTGATAAAATGGTCAGTAATGGATATAAAGGCGTTTCTGCATCGCCATACGATTATGCCCTGAGATGACACCAGAGCCTGAGCACCTCTTGCAGCCCCACAGCAAACTGCTGACTGTCAGGAGACGCCTTAGGAAGCTTCTGCTTGCTGCAAGGCATCTGTGGGTCTTACGGAAACACTAAGCAACCTAGCCCAAACAGCCTTCAGTGGTCGTTCATCCCGGTAAGAACCGCCGGGACTTTATTTTGGAAGTTGGTCTAAAATGGGAGCTGGCAGGTAATGACTGAGGGTGGCAGAGGGCAGCTAAGGTGCCTCTTAGATGCCAAGGCCTCTGGTTACACCTACATGAAAGCACCATCACCAAGTGATGGATGTGCACCACAGCCATGTCCCAAATGCAGGCTGTTATGCCGTCTGGGTGAGTATCATGTCCTCCCTCCTCCACAGCCTTCTCAAGCTTTGGTTTTCATGAAGGAGTGTCATGCTTCAACCCCGAAGGGTAACCGGACCACTCAGCCA
>KL261769.1:14749-43376 GCA_000699545.1 Podiceps cristatus | reverse complement strand
GCAAGCACCGGAGATGCGATTCCCTCCTCCTCCTCTGCCTTCAGCCAACGCACGTTCACCGGGTTGTACAAACACGCGACGATATGCCGCAGGGAAGTTGCACGGGTGTTCCCAGACGGGGCGTTTGCATTGTTGGCACTGAGAAGTCCCTTGGGAACGCCGAGGCGACGCTGCGGTACCCCCCGGCCCCGGGCGCCCCCGTTGTGCCCCGGGCCCTCTCACTGTGCCACCGCACAGTGCTCTGCAGCGCCCGTCCCCAGGCGACACCCCCAACCCTCGCAGCCAATTTCAGCGGCCGAAAAGGCGCCATGTAAGCAGCACTGCACTGCCGCGGACGCCAGCACAAATAGCCTTTAAGTATTATTGGCAACAACAGTTAAAGCACGTTGTGAAGAAAAACACCAAGTGCTGCATCGACACCGATTTGCTCCCAATTGTGCTGCACTGTTTGCAACTCAGTTTTGAGATGACGTATTCATGACTCCCATAAAACACTCGCCCCTCATAGCTGGAAACCAGTGGGTTTTGGTGCTCCGGTGTTACAGAGGTCCACCTGCTCCTCCTCACATCTCCAGCATTTTACACCCACCGAGTGCGTTCGGAGCAGTACTGTTCGGGCAACGCTGGCTTTCTACAAAGCGGTAGACGTGAGCATCGAGCACCCTTCTAAAGCTCCGAAGCTGGAGCTTTGGGAGCCCTCTGCACACCCATGATTTCTCCCAGCAAGGCACCAGCCAGGACGTCTCCCAGGAGCTCACCTGCCCAGTGTCCGGCCCTGCACCACTCCTCGTCCCACCAGCTGTGCCTGGTCCAGGTCTAAAAGCCTGAAGCATTGAGAGCCATGGGGGTAGTCCTGCTCCTCCCAAGGCACACGTGAGCTTGAGAGACGTGGTTTGTGCCCTGCTTCTTTCTTTATGGTGTCTAAAAGCCTGAAAACCTCCAGGAGTCATAAAAACCAGGCATAGCACTTCATTTTTTTAAGATTAGAAACACCAGCTTGGCTTACTGGTACTCACCTCTATGTCCAGAGAAGCGGGAGGTTCCCCGTCCTCAGTGGGATGTCAGGAAAGCAAACACGGAGATTTTTGCTTTATGCCAACAGAAATGTTGGCAAAGGGTCTCCCCCTGGCATGGGGCCATCCCCAGGATTTAGAGAGTGAACCCCCACTCCGTAAGGACCGATGTGCTTTTATAGCTTCCTCTGTGGTGCAAGGAACAAAGCCAGGTGCCCGTACGTACGAATTCCTAGGGGTGGCACCGGGGACCATAATTCTCTTCTCAAAAGAACAGGCGGTCAGTGATCACAGCTGGAAGCGACCAGTCCCCAGGCGGCCCCAGTGGCCAGCGAGCCAGCCCAGCTCTGGGGCACGCACAGCCTCTCCCTTACCGGTCATGCTCCAGGCATCCGGGAACCGGGTCTCCCAAGTCCAATTCATTCTTAAGAGCACCCTAAGGCACAAACGGAAGAGCCATCTTCATCAGCTGTTCTGATGGAAGAGAAAGGCTGTGACGGGCAAAGGAGTGAGATTTTCCTAAAAATAAGTTAAAAGAGCTCTCCTCAAACGTGCGGGTAAAATACTGAAATAAGCACCACTTGCCTTGCTCCATCATCTGTGTCCAGCACAGTGCTGCGTACCTCCAGTTAAAAAAACAAAACCACAAACTAAAGACAAACCTTGTTTGTAACTCACAAAATGATACACATACACACGGGCAAGTTATCAGAAAAGGCATTATATTTTGGTTTCCACCTTATTTAGAACTGATTTTGGTTTCAATCAATCAAATCTGAGTATGTCTGAGTTCAGGTTTTTTTTTTCTTTTTTTTCTCTTTTTTTTCCCCCTATAACAGTGATGGTCTGGACGACCATAATTATAAAAGGGATGGGGAGAAAACCCAAGAACAAGGTACAGTCTGAACTGTGCTCTCTTCCACATGAGCACTCCAGGGAATGTTAGTTTCAGCTCTTCATTTTTTTTGTGTGTTTCTTTTTTTTTTTTTTTTTTTTCTCTTTCAGGTTGTTACTAACAAAATCTCTACCGTTTATTAAAGCAAAGCTACAGTAAATTTTCTTGCAGTCTTACAGCAGGTTTTCATATTACCAGTAGGACTCGCATGCATGGATTGCAGTCACACACACACGCTCACAGACATTATACAGTAGCCAGTCATTTTTTTTGTGTGTTTCTTTTTTTTTTTTTTTTTTTTCTCTTTCAGGTTGTTACTAACAAAATCTCTACCGTTTATTAAAGCAAAGCTACAGTAAATTTTCTTGCAGTCTTACAGCAGGTTTTCATATTACCAGTAGGACTCGCATGCATGGATTGCAGTCACACACACACGCTCACAGACATTATACAGTAGCCAGTTGCCACCATAAAAAAAAAAAAAAAAAAAAAAAAAAAAAAAAAAGAGGAAAAAAAGAAAGAAAACAGACATTCATTTCTTTTAAGTGGTCAACATTAGAATCGCACCAAACTTTTGGATCAAAAAAAAAAAAGAAAATACTGCACAGGTCTTCCACATCTACATGGTAAGTCATCCCTTCGCAACGGACGGAGCTCTCGTCTCCATTTGTTCAACATGCATCACTGAAGCTTGAAGGCACGCTGGCCAAAGAGAGCCCTGTTCTTTTTTTTGTCATCTTAACTCAAGTGTGCTGCTCTCGGGGTGCAAAAAAGGGGGAAAAAAATAAAGCCAAGCCCTTTTGCAGCACACCGGGAAAGGGTCATTCGGAGACCACAGTACTTGGAAGGCAGCCCAGCTGCCTGGATTCTACTTCTAACTGTGCTCTTCGAGGCATTGAAGGAATACACTTGTTTTTAAAAATGACATATAAAGGCAAATTTCTGCAAACCCTTTCTTTTCAAATTGCTTATGGTAGACTGACCCTCCTTCTGGAAGAAACTGGTCTTTCAGTCACCAGCTTCAAGTGGGAAATTTCCTACCTGCTGTCTTAAACACTGAAGCACCAGAAATTATAGGGCTTACGTGTACAGATGTCCATCAGCTTTGGGAAAACTTAACACCCTCCCCTTGCAAAAAAAAAAAAAAAAAAAAAAAAAATCCCCAATGCCTCAAGAGCACTTTACCAAACCAGAACTCTTGGGCTACTGACTGCCGGCACTGTCAGAAGCTGCTTGCTTCTGGGAAGACACCTGGAGGTTGAAGCCTTACGGTGATTTCGTATCCTCCCAGGGTGAGATTTGCTGAGCTTTACTGATTGCAAGATAAAGCAGTGTTTTGGAAAACTAAAACCAACAAACTCGTAATAACCATCACCAAAATCACCATTGGGAAAGTTCCATTTGTTAGAAGGTCTTCATTGAGAAACATCAGTCCCTGCCCTGCAGAGCAGGATGGACACGATTAACAAAACCCAGAGTGACCCGTCCCCCGCAACCCGGGTCTTCGGGAACAAGTCCCCAAATTATATTGGAGGGGGAGAAAGAAAAAGAAACTAAGAAAAGAGGTTGTATCACCTTTTCCTCCTGTTAAAGTTTTAATCCTCTTATTCCACTTCAATTTCTTTGTTTTTTTTTTTCCCCCAATTCTCCCTTCCACTCTGCCACCTTAGCTGGGAGAGTTATTGGTACGAGAGTTTGGAGAGTCCTGCTCATTTATTGTGTTCAAGAGTACACACACCGGCTGCCGGGGCAGGTGGTGGTGGCTGTGTTCGCAGTGCTGCTCTTCCGCGGCATTAAAAAGCCCTTCTTCCTCATCCCCGTGGGGGCGGCTGCTGCAGCTGTCGCAGAAGTCCAGGGGCCCGTCCAGAACATCATCGATGAACCCGTCAAACTCCTTGAGGTCATCGTCGTGATGGCCCCGGTTGCATACGCAGACTTCGATGCCCGAGTCGCCAGTGAAACGGCGCTGCCTGCCCGGCGTCTTGTCCTTCGCGTCGGGAAGGGCGCTGCTCTGCTCTAAGCTCTCCGAGCTGTAACCTTTCAGCAGTTCCTCCTTGCACTCTGTATCCTTATCGGGACCGTCCCTCTCCACTAGCTCGGCTCCCGTACTGGTACCGCTGGGCTCGACGTTTTGCATTTTGGCAACTGCTCTCTCGACCAGCGTGGTGGAGGAGGGCTCGGGGTCCCCGAGGCCGGGGGACCTGGTGTTGTCAGTACTGCTGTTATTGCCGCTGGGCGCTGCTGAGCTGCTCTGTGCTGGCTGCAGGTTTCTTGGCGTGTCCGGGATTGTGCTACTGCTGCCTGCTGGGACGCACTGCTGATGTAAGGCACTATATGGTGGGGGCGGGGTCGGCGGTCGGTTCACCACTTCCTCATAGGGAGGTAGTAAATAATTTGGCAAAAACCCTAAAAGTGGGAGGCAAGGAGGAGAAGTTATTTCATGAACAGCTTATCTCAGGAAACAAGTCACTAATACAGGTCGGTATGCCATTTGTCATCTACCAGCACTGACAGCTGAGCGGGCTTTACAAGGGGTGGCAAAACTTGGCCCAAATGAGACATGTCATGTTTTAGAGAAGCGGCAATTGCACAGGAGGGCACCATTGCAGGAGGGGATGGGCACTGTGGGAACAGTGCCTGATCTCCTGGCTCTCATGTCTACGCTTAGGGCTACCAGGAGAACCGCTCCTCACCGCCCTGTACCCTGCACCCCACAACAGCCCCATAAACCCCACCAAGGGATGGCCTGCGTTGGCTGGAGGGAACAACCCGGGAGATAACTCGCCAGTCCTCTCCAACACTGGCTCCTTAGCTGAGTTTCCACTTTTAAGAGCAAAGACTTAATCTCACAAAGCTTTGCGCAAATATAAAAAGACACAAGCAGTTACAGGAAACTTGGGATTCTGGCTTTTGTTAGTTGTTTTAGTGCTGGATTCAGTTTTTCTGGTGTGGTCAGTATAAATTGGCAGTGCTGGCAAGAGAGTTTGGTTTATTGTACTTACAGCCCCTCAAATCCATGAAAGATTTTGTTTATTTCTTAAGAGGCTACAAATTGTTTATATAGACAGAATGGACTTTAATACTGGGAACATTTGAAGATAGAACTGTTGTTTTCCATGTGCAATTGAGTATCCCTGGGGCTGGGGAGGAAAGGGCTGCAGGGGATTATTTCTGAGGTGGCTTCAAGAGTTTAACAAGGAAAGCAAGTTCATACGTGCGATTCAACAGTTCATTACAGAAAACTCAGTTGTGGTACCTCCAGCCAACAGGCCGAGGCTGCTCTAGCACAGCGTAGCAGGGCATGAAAGAGAGCACACGGCAATTGTACTTTCCCTGAGCCGTGGGCAACAGCTCCTCCGTGCAAAGTCCTAGGGCTGCTCACCAGCAGCGTGGTCTGGGAACTGCAGCACAGGGTGGGAGCCAGCATGGTCACTGCTCAGGCACCATTTCCACCCAGCCCGTGTCACTGAGGCACTTCCCACATCTCAGTCCCACCAGCAGCAAGTGCAGGCTGGAAAGGAGGAGCATCCATGAAGTCCTGAACAAAATATTTTACAAACCTTCCCAGAAAAACACCCAGGGAATCACTGCACTCACAGAGCCAAACTGAGGGTGGGGGTGAAGGTGTGGTCCAATTCCAGACTCGAGGGTGCTCAAATGCACCCAGCAGCTGGAATTCATCACCTCTTCTCTACAAGCCAAGGTTAGGCAGCAAAGCTGCTCACTGCCTCTTGCTGAGCCCAGCCATGGCTCCCCACTTCCCCCCAACCTGGGGAACTCATGGCTGCCCTGCTCCCCACAGCCCCCAGGAGAAACGGCGTGAGGTACATACGGAAATAGAACGGCAGGGCTGAATAGTTATGGGCTTCCCGGTAAGCGATCAGGTTGATCTCGTGTTGCCGCTGCTGGGCCTGGAGACGATGTTTGGTGCGTCGGTGATGGCAAACACAACAGCAGCTGAGGATGATGATGATGGTCCACACCAGCCAAAACCCTACAGCAGGGGAAAGCAAGCATTAGCCACAGCCTGAGAGCCACATCCAACCCCGGGAAACCCCACAAAGGCGATGCGGAGACCATCAGAAAGCCCGGATCTGAATCCCGCACTGCTCTAGGGCAGAAATACGTGGTGCGCCAGGAGGCTTCGACACGGACCCGCCTGCGTGGGTGACGGCTGCTCTGGGAGCCGTGACCGAATCGGCTAACTCCGTACACATTTTGGTACCACGTGGAGTGTGTTCAATAGGCACAACTCTAGAGAAGAATGAAATATGGAGACAGGCCTAAGCTCCTCCCCATCCCTCTCACCCCTTGGATACGATTTCTCGCCAAAAATACAAGCGAAGCTGTGAATAGCATTGAACTTGTCTCCCACAGCCACTTTGGTTTGAAAGTAACAATTGAGACACAAAAGACACTCTGCAGACTGACCACATAAGAAGAGAAAAACCCCAAGCACTATGTTTTGCTTTTGTTTGCACTACTCTTTAATTTCCAGCCTAAATCCTTCATTGTTATGCTTAACAAAAACACACTCTTTTTACATAAGTATCTCAAAATATTTTTAAAACTTATTTTTGTATTTAATGTCTTAAATTATCCAAAATTAAATTAAACCACCACCACCCCCTGCCCCGAATCCTCAAGAAACCTAAGTTCTGCTCTGTTTGTGGTCACGGCTGGTTTCTGTGCACTGCCCTACCGCACGGACACTGCTCCTTAAAAGGGAATTTTAAAAGAGCACTTCCTGAGTTTTCTCCACTCCCTCCAACATGTGGAATAACTCCCCCTTCCCGCAAATCTCCCTTCACGCTTGCATACACTAGAAAAATGTTTCCGAGACACACTCCAAAGAGCTACAACATTCACTCCAGATGAGGCTTTTGGCTCTTGCAACTGCAGCCCACAGCTCTACCTGCCTCAGATGTACCTGTAATCTCTATCTTTTTAAGCTCAGTTTTTGCAGCCAAGGATACCAGGAGAGCTCCCCCTTTAGAAACACGCAAGCCTGGCAACCACTCCTCAGCAGGGATCAACACCACCGCTTTACTTTCGGCAAGACCTCTGCCGCTCTTCGTTATTCCCAAACGGACAAAACGACGACTCCTAGTGCTACAGCCCACTTTCAGCACGGCCATTCTGCCCTCCGAGATCAAACCGCTTGTTTCTCCCCACTAAAACCCTCTAGTCCTGCCTTTACAATACCTTGATGTTTTCAGCATCTCCTGCCGAGTTAGCAATGTCTTCTCTGCTAAGAGGTGGGTGGGGAAAAGCGAACAGTTTAGGAATCTGAAGAATGAGAGGAGTATTGCTCTGGCTCAGGACAAAGTGCAACTGACCCATATGGCTGATCCCAGAGCCCCGCACTGGGCTGTTTGTAGGTGAACGGGATATGCCGTATTGTGCCTCCGAGCGCTTTGAGCAGTGACTTTCACCTCCCTGTGTCGTAACCCAAATTCTCCACGTATTTTGGCACAGCAAACTGAAATCTCTGTCTTGCCTTGCGCAACCAATTTCCCTAATGGACCGGATTCCACCTTATACCCAAACTTATCAAAACCTGCTATCAAATGAAGGTGTTACATGTGCCTTTTTTTTTTTTCCGCGTTTTTTTTTTTTTTTTTTTTTTTTTTTTTTTTATTTTCCCTTGGCTGGAAATCAAGGTTCCTGGCCAGTTTTTCTAACCAGCCTGCTCAGCTGTACCACAAAGGGCAGAGGGAAGACTGATATTCGCTTCAGAGAAGCAAAGGACAAAGCACTCAAATACCCTCTGCACTTTCTTCAAACTGAGCTGAGAAAGTATCTATTGCCCTCCACAGCCCCTCCTGTTTCTAAAAAAAAGAAGCCCTTTAATATTAACTAAAGGGATTGGTCTAGTCTACCCTGCCCTCCAAAGCCAGGCATTTGCAACCATCGTCTCGCAGTTTGAAGATTCCCACCAATACACTTTATTTCTTGCTAAGAGAAGGTCCCTTGGCTCTTGCTTGCTGAGGAAGCAAGAACACACTCATCAAAACCAGGTCACTGGCACAGCATGCCAGCATGCACTGAAGCAGGCCTGCACTTCATCTTCCAAGTACTCCTTATTTTCGAAGAGCCGTCCGTGATCATGTGTCCAGAAACAATGGAAAATTACACCCAGCTATCCAGGGATTTTAGCTACAGTTCTGAAAACAGATGCTTTTTAACACATTTGATCATATCCTTTCCCAAGGACTCTAGATGCAATGGTAGCCAGCAGCACTCAGTTAAGATGTCCTGGAGAACCGCCACTGTTAAGCAATCTCAGCTGTAGCAGCCGAATTTTTCTGCAGGGAATAACTGCTCCCACCCAAGCCTGCATGCAGAAATTAAAAAAGTATTGCTTTAGAAAACTTCTCTACCCATTCCAAAGAAATCCCAAAGTGCTTTGCAGACAAACGAATGCACAAGCTCAGAGTAGGGGTCAAAGTAAGCTCAGCCGTTCCTGGGAAGACGTGCAGCAACTCTGTAAACAACAGGCAGTAACAACATATGACAGTTTAGGATAATAACTTAATGCTGGAACCTGCATAATTTACTGGATTGCAATCTGGCCACGGTGCCAGGAACAACACCTCCATTCTTGTGCAAAGGGCCTAAGCACACTCACAGCCTCATGTGGATGAGATCTGTTGTTTTTCATGGCAATTTCCAGAAAAAGAACCCACTAATACCACGTTATTGCCTGGTTTCATTAACCGCTGACATTTCCTAGAGTGTCTAGGAATTACTCAACCCTTGACTTGACACGAGCCCGAGGACTTGCCTGGATGATCACGGGAGGTCAGCAGCGTGTGCACACCACAGCCATTTGCCAGCCTGGCTTCTGGCATCCTCTTGGATGGCTTTGCCCCCACCTTGTCACCCAACAGCACCTCTGAACCGCAGGGCTGAAAGCCCCTCCAGCGCAGAGGAAGCAACAGGATGGGACACCCACAGGTGCTGAGGCATGCATGGGCCTCCTTGGATGTCACTTGAGCAGGGACACCAGCGTTGAGCTGGAGCGGGCTGCAGCTCCGGTTGCAAGCCCAGCACGCTGCCGGGAGTCCAGGGGCTCCATAAAAGGCTCTGTAACATGCCCTAGCCAGAAGTTTGGGCACAGCTGCAATTTTGGCGGTGGAACAGAAAAACTATAAAAGCCTAGCAAATATATAGCACAGTCATTTATTTGGAATAAAGCTATGCATACAAGGCCAAGTGCAATTGTAAATATTATGTCTAAAACTATGGAGTGAACAGTGAAGATGTCCAGTGCTGAGCTGTGCATTTGCACACCTGGTGATGTCTGGCTTCAAACCTGGAGCAGGGAGGTGAGCCGAGCTGACCACTGGCCCACGCACCCAGCGGCTCATTTGGCAGGAGGGGAAGGAGAGGAATTTCCAATTCACCCAAAGACAACACTACACGAGCAGGAAACACGGAGGCTGAGCACAGTAGCGGTACACACTAACACCTTGCTCATGGCAACAGCAGGTGCTGGCCTCATGCTGAAAATGGGTGAGATGTGCAAAGGCAAGAAAAGTTTGGCATTAAAAGCCTCTAAAAGCCAAGTTAAAACTGGGCTTCTAGTTGCCTTCACTGTCCCCAAAAGCCTTCCCCATCCCCAGAAGCCCCCACTGTGCTCTTTAACATGTGCCTCCTTCCCAAATGGACACGACCTGGTTTTCAGTTGCATTGTGCTGAGCTATTGCTGCAGTCACTGGAAAAGGAGAAAAGGTTGGGAAACACTGGGTATCCTGTGCCAAGCTGGCCATTAAATGTCTGATTTGAGAGAGAGTATTTCCCATTGCCAACTTGGCAGCAGCCACTGGGAAAAAAAGCTTGTGGCAACCTGAGAGCAACATGACAGGCAGAGAGCAAACAGGGTCTTTGGAAAAACCACCGCTGATGGACTGTTGACAGAAGCGATGCACCAGTTTGGAGCTAAATATGCTCCATGGGACCATCATGCTTGAAGGCAATTTCAGGCTCACTCTTGGTTTATGGAAGAGTCAGAAGTTGAAACACTCTCCAGTCCAAAAAAGGCTGAGTTCTGAGAAACAGTACTTTATTTTCTCTCAAATTCTGGTGATGCCAATGGGTGGATAATGCAACCAAAGGGTCAATCAGACACAGCCAAGGAGCTGAATTTTGCCAAGAGATTTCCTCGCCAGAGCATCATAACCTTTCATAAAAATGAAAAAGTAGCACCAACCTTTTACCTAGCATCAGACTTGCTCAGAGTTGTAAGCTCCACACGAGTGCCAAGCTCAGAGAGTCAGAACAGGAGCTGCAGAAAGACTCGGGAACAAAATCAGCACCCACGAAAGCCATCTCTCGCAAGCAGAAGAAATACCCAAGCAAGAGAAGGCTGCTATGTTTACAGAGTCCTTGGGAAAGAAAGTCTCATCACATGATCACGCACCAGAGATGTTTTCTACCAGCTGTGAAAGAACATGCCAGGCTTAAAGCTTCAAGAAAAACCTTTCTGGGCACTGACCACTGACCTAAACTTAAGAATAAAATAATTTAGGAATCTAAATACCAGAGCATTCCCTCCTCATGAAAAAGGGAGGAGTGATGTTCAGTCTGATGCTGCACTGTGTTTGCTGCCTGGGATGTTGCCATCAGTATCCCCATTGAGGGAAGCTCCCTTTATCCTGTGCAAAATGGAAAACATTTTCTGGAGCATTCCAAGGGTAGGAACAGAGAAATCTGCCCTCAAGTTCACGGTAAACTTGGGCAAATGCCAACTCTGTTGGCAAGGAGTCCCCTAAAAGCAAGCCAAAACATACGGCAAAGTGTTTTTGTGTCTGCCTGACAAGCATCTGGGTAATAGCTTTGGCTCCACGAGAGCTGGTTCTGAACAGAAGTGGGACAATTTCATTGACTAAAAATTGATGTCCCAAATGGTGGCCTCTCAGTCAGCCATGGCTGGAAAAAAACCCGTCTTTCAGAGAGCCAACACTATCATCAAAAACAGGAGAGAGATTTAATTGGTACCACAACCCGGATGCACTTGGGCTTAATAGTGTCCTTGGCACAGAGACCACATCTTCTCCTCCCGCTTCAGACACAAGCCTGCACGAGTCGACGCTGCTGCTCCAGAATGCCAGATGAAGGATCCAGGCCACAGGCCTATGAACATTTTAAGAAGGGGAAAAAAAGAGGCTGCTGAATGACGTGATCCTCTCCTGCCTGTCTCTTCCATACCTCCTGCTGCCTCTTCCACCTCTTCTCATGCCAGTGCAAAGTTGTGTTTTTGAACTGGTTGGAGGGAACCAGAGCAGGTTGAAACTCATCTGCCAAACACAACAGCAGCAAGAGGAAGACTGTGACTTTCAGTGACAGTTTTATGCCAGTTTAAATCAGTGGAACTGCAGCCCCAACCTGACCACACTGCAGGAAAATGTTACTGAATATTTGCAGAGTACAGCGACAAAAAAAAAAGACATCTCCAACTCCTGCTCGCTTGCTCCCAGACTGGTAACTCAGACAAAAGGAGATGGACATTAACTGCAGCTGGTTTCTAGTTTTCAGAATCGTGTCCAGTATACATGGTACACCCACTGCCATGAGACAAAATGGAAAAAGACAGGTTTCAGAGAAATCCTTTGCTCACCTTGCAATGAGAGTCAACCTAAAGCAGTAAATCTGCAGACGCTGTTTTTATGCCTCTCTCCTGGGGAGGAAGCCTTTGAAGAGCAATTTCTCCTGTGCTCTAGAAGACATGTTTGTAAGTCCAGTAAATTACAGCTGACTTACCCCTCCCAAGACATCTATGTTGGTAAAATGCATGTTGAACAGTGGTCTAGCAGAGATCAGAGGGGAACAACCATCTGACATCATGTCCAGAACATCTGGGAGAACAGTCTGTACCGCAGATCTGGATACCTGGTGAGGAGCTGGGTTGGAGGGACGGAAGGTGGGGGGTGAGACTGCACCAGCAGCTCTCTTGCCTTTCCTCGCTGTTTAACACAGAGCCGGTGGAAGCAGGTCACATGGGGCAAAAGTCAGGATCTGCACAGTCAGAGAATGCAAGACAGCTTGCTGTCTTCTTTGGATTTGTGAATTTTACTGAGCCACACCAAAACAAACTTAAGACGAATTTTGCTGTCTGGATTAGGCTACAAAAAGTACAAGGAAACCAGGAAATAACTCCCTTGGTGACTCCATTTAGCATGAGTTTCTGCATGGTTGTGACATGCTTTGTTTGCCCTATAGCTTCAGCAAGGCTTTGTCATGCCAGGGTTATTGCTGAAGCACCAGCTGAGCCACAGCACCAGAAGGTGAAGTTTGATACACCTAGGAAAGAGAAAGCAAGTACAACCATGCAGGAAGCTGGCTGAAAGGCCAGGAACAGGGCAAATCCCTCTCTGAAAAAGGACGTGGCTATACTGAAAGATAAAACAACACGGGGTGAGGAAGAAAACACAAGACTGATGTACTGTTTGACTGAGGGCTTTGGAAACTGCAGCAAAGTCTTGGAAATGATTTCCTATTATAAATCTGACCTGGAACATGTATGTGGTACAGCAGTTGCTTTAGTTTTAGCAACTAACCGGATCCCTGCCAAAATTTTCTGGCAGCGTGCTTTTTGGGGAAAAGAGCTGTCTAGAGATTCCAAGGGGAAGCGTGCAGAGATGAGCAAAATGTTCAAAATCAGCAAAAACATCAACTGTGCTGCCTGCAAACGGAACATTTTTTTCCTGTACAACCCTTCCACCAGGGCCCAAACAATCAAAATATTTTTTTCTACTTTCTTTCTGAAACAGAGGGGCTCAGTACCCCTCATAAAGCAGCCAAAAGGAAGCAAAATAGGCACATCCAACATGCGAGTACTCACCCATCACCAATGCTTGTTTGTTGGACAGTACCTAAATGACCCAAGACCAGCTAAGCCCTCTAACTTTGAAATCCTACAACTGAGATCTGCACACAGCGACCAGCTGCCTGTTTCCACGCTCTGCGATTCCTGAAACAGTGTACTATTCTTCCAACCACACCATGCAGAATACTTTCTACAGCTTTGCTGGCTGTGCTCAGAGCCTCTGGAATCACCTAATTTCATGCTAGACCTGAATAGGCAAGGAAAAACACAAAGATGGATCTCAGGAGATCTGTATTTGGGTTTTGGACCACATTATACACCTAAACCTGGAAAAATCCAAAACATCTGAGTCTTAATTCTTAACCTGCAAAACGCGGGAACTGCATTCCTCGATTACCTTCCCTCCCGTAATTTGAAAAGTGATATTTTGGAACATTTACACAGTAAGACACCTGTCAGGCCTGGACAAAGGCCAACATTGGAAAACTCCAGCAAAGCACAATCACATCAAAACATACCTAGATAAAAACTGTTAGTGAGCAAAATCCAGTGGCTGCTGCCATTCTCCCAAGACCCCAATCTCCCCCTTGGGGCCCCCCTCTGGAGAGCCCAAAGAAATTGTTAGGCTAAAATGTTGAACCAGCTCAGCTACCATCCAAACAAACACCTTTCGCTACGTGAGGAAATGCAACGGTAAAGCCCCTTCTTCCCTTTTACTTTTTATGATTCTATTCAAAGAAAATTAAAAGACATATTGCACTTTTTCCCCCTGTATTACTAGCTACTAAGCTTGAGCTAAGAATTAATTAGACCTTTATATAGGTATTAGACCTATACGTAAAAATCTGGATATAATTTTATTATTTGGCAACATGGCACTTTTTTTTTTTTTTTTAATAAGAGATGGGTGGGGAATCTAGACCAGGCTGTTATCTAATTTTAAACACAGGCTGTCCACCTGCTTGGCATATCATGTTCTCCATTCCTTCACTCCACCCCTTAACAAAATACCACCTTGATTTTGCATCCTATTCCGCTACCCTCAAGGACTCGTTTATAATTACTGCAACTTTACTTGCTGTCTCAAAATATCGAGATCAGCCATTTTCAAAGACAAACTTCCCTCAAATTCTTAAACAGGGAAAAAGATTCTTTTTACTGGAAAAACTCCACATGGCCAGAAGACAAGATCACATTTCAGAAGGCATGTCCAGCAAAGACAGGCTAGTTTTCTTTCCCATTTCAAATGCCACCCTGCTCTGCTTCTCTTCTCCCCACAAAGCTGTGATGGTAAATAAATCCAGGATTTAATTCAAGAGGACTAGCAAGGAAGTCTGTTTTCAGGCACACAATAGCACTGAGAAGGTCAAGAGGAGAAGAAACTTCTCAAAAGCTACTTCAGTACATGCATACACTGGTTAAAATCGAAACATAGAACAACCATGAAGCCATACTGAAAAGGTGCTGCTAACTTAACTGTTCATTAACGAAAAGTTATTATTAACTTTTAAAAAGCTAATCTATTCCTAAGCATGTAAAGCTGTTGCTCTCCACACCATCAATTCACTGCTCTAGACTATTTACATATACTATCACTGCTATTCACCTAGAAGGTCTTAAGAGCGCTTCACCACACGTACCTACCAAAGACATTCAGCATGGAGGAGCTAAGTTCTGCAGCTGTGGGCACAAGCTCTAGAGGATGAGTTTTCTTAAATTTAAAGGACATGTCCCCCCTGTGTCTCCCCTCCCAATCCCAGAAACCTTTTTCTAACACTCATAATGGCAAAGCAAGTTTTGAAAACATTAGCCAATTTTAAATCAGTGTTGGGATGTCTGCCTGAATTTGCAGAAAGCCTAGAAGAACAGGTCTCATGATTGCATTGTTCCACTCATCTCAAGTGTCGTATATGATGCTCTCTGCAACGCTGAAGGAATGTGAATCTCAACACAGAAACCCATGCCTCCCGAGGAACCATCCAGCAGTGTGTGCCACAAATATGTTTATTCCATGATCTCAGCGTGACCTGTGTACATGCCTTAGAAAGAAGCCTGAAATATTCTGCTTCCTTCTAACAAAATCTGGTTTTATCTTCCAAGAACTTTTATGATGGATCCAGGCACTGGCAAGTATAAAAGCCTGTGCCATACCGAGAGTGCAAAGACAGTTACAGTAAAACCATTCCATTAAATGGCAGGGAGCTATTGTCCAGACTGTATTGTTAGCACGCAATTCAATTAAGTCTCTCTTTCAAGATGTCCACGGGAGAAACATGGCAACTGCAACGAGCTCCAGTGTGCAGCTGTACTCCATGCTGTTGCCCAATTTAGATCCTGCTTGACACAAAGTCTGTAAGCCCTTGCATACATGCCTCTTCCTCTACATTCCCACCCACACAAATCCAGAACCAAGTCTGACCTTCCCCACTCTGCTTTGGCCATACATCCCCATATAGTCTGAACCAATTCCAGCCACCTGTCCTGCCTGTGCTGCCGACTGCTACAATCTGAACCAGGCAGTCCAAGGCAGCCATGCATTCATGCCTGTTTCTCAGCCTGCTAGGGTCCCTGGAGCTGCTGGCACAGTCCTGAATCGTTTCTTGAACCGTTTGGAGACTTCTGAAAATAAAGCTGCTGTAAAAGGCCTACAATACATTCAGATCTTGACATTAATATCAACACAGCCAGCCACTACAGTCTGATGCACAACATGTCTTGCAGGAGTCTATTAGAGTCCTGTTTAATTTACAACTATGTCCTCCATGCTTCACTGGTTAATTTGAAAAGTAAGAGCACATTTCTAGACTAAAGGATGAAGTGTCAGCTATTCTTGTCCTTGGATCCAGGTTAAGTGACATTCTTTGTATGTATAATACATTTCCACACACACGCTACTTTGAGAAAGTGAAACTGTGGGCACAGCAGAGGGATTAAGTAGATAGCACAGTTACGTAAAATCTACAAGATACCATGGGCGTGGTAAGAAAATATCTCCAATCTCCAATGTGTGTGTACAATGTTCAGAGTTCCACATGTCCAAATTCTAGGAGCACACATGCCTTCTCAGCCTAGGCTCCTGGCAGTACAATAGCATGTCAACATCAATGTTCAACCCTTTGTGCTCCTCCTCAAGAAAGACAGACACCAGCAGATCAGCACAACTCAAAGTTTGTCTTTAAAATTCAGCATTTCTTACTTTCCTATCCTTTCAACTTCCTGTTTTTCCACGTATCTTTATCAGAGTTTTGCTGACCTGCTTTGACCTGCCTACTGCCGTCTAAAGGGACTTGGGTATATTAATTCAACCACTCTCTAGAAACACTGGTAGTTTTAAATCCCAGATTTTAGGAAAGAGGAGATAAGAGGGGTTGCAACCGGCAATGTATGTTCCTCACATCCCACAGTATTCAGCCAATGTCAGCCCACAAGATTTGCCCAAGACCCTCTCCACCCAAGGAGCTATGCTCCAAATACAACGTGTCCTGAAGAGAATAAATGTCCTAGTTTTAAAAAGATAAATCAGATTTAAACTGTTGGTCTTGCAAAGAACTAAAACAATAAGATGAAAGATACTGAGTTAATTCTCTGAGTGTGTCAAACTCTAGTGTTGTGCGTATCATCAGCATTCCTCCCTCAAGTTTGGTTTCCTCACTCACACACAGTGTTATTTTGAGTATCCTCAGTATTGTCCAAATCAGTGAGAAGACCAAACAACAAATTGCCAGTAATTAATGTGGCAAGGTGACCCATTACTCCTCAAAAAGCAGACAATGCCCATTGTAACAACCCTATTTCCCTTGCCATACCAGGTCAACTCGGTTTGTGTTGCAGTGAAATGCAATGGCAATGCATAACAAGGGCTGAATACAAAACCCCATGGGACACAAGCCAGACCTGTAGTATGGTATGAGAGCCATGCAGATTAGGAAGGGAAGCCATACAAAACGGAAGGACTTACACCAGAGTTCATAGTAGTAGTTGCAACACTGGGATTGTCCACAACAGTGGCCCGTTTCACATATGTAACTTTGATTGTTGACACCCATGCAGGTTTCCTTGTCCTAAAATTAAACAGACACACTTTTAAGATGCTTTGTCAGTATCTTCTGTAAACGTGATCTTTTACTCAATGATCTGTAAGCATTTGAAAACTCACAAGTTATGGTCTTGGGAAACTCTAAAATACATGAAGATGTTAAAATACAGCTAAAGATCACCAAAAACCACAGAGGATGGTTCAGAAGAAAAACCTGTATCTCCAAATTCATGAGTTACATTGCTTTAGCACCTAATCAGTGCTGCTTTCTCATCATTCCTTTCCTTTTCCATTAAAAGTTATCACGTTTTGGAAGCCAGGCATTCTCTTAAAGAAGAGATGTCATTTGTTCCACGTTTTACACACTTTCGCTGCACTACTGGGGCTGAATGCCAAGGGGAGAAAATGCATTAATAAACAGAACATTATAATTTGAGAAAAGACTGCTTGGATTCATTTAGATCTAAATGATAATTACAATATGTTCCTGCGAGATTCCAATCTAAAATGATTCCTTCATAATTAGCCAAGTGCTTTATATAAGATCAGCATTCCTGTAAAATTTCTTCCTGGAATAGTGAAGGAGTCCAGGAGCAGAGCCAAATCAGGTGTATGGTATCATCCAGCAAGTTCGTAGGACACTTAAGATGGAAAAGGACTATGGTGTGAGGTCTCAGTCCCCCACACGGTGCACTGCTTCACAAAAGTCCGTGTTCTCCTGCTAGTCTGAAAACATGGGTGAGAAAAAGTACAAACCACAGGAAAACGGAAGCATTTTACAGGGTGTGGTTTGTACATCCTCTAATAGGCTTTGGGGCAACCTGGAAGTTAGAAGATACTACACAGTTTCGTAAGAAACAAACAGATCTTAATAAAAAACATTGATGTTGCAAACAAACCTGTAACAAAGCCTAAAATTTTCACTTACTTTCACTTAAAATTTATTATAAGGCAAAGAAAATGTGGGGAGGTTTATACTGAAAGATGTGTTGAAATAATTCATTTTATAAGTACCACCTTTCAAAAAACCCCCAAAACAAACCACAAACAAAACCACAACATACAAAAAAGCCCACCAACCAACACCACAAAAAACCACCACAAACAAAAGAAAACAAAAAAACCCCAACCAACCAGAGAAAAAAAGCCCATCAAAACCCAACCAACTAGGAAGAGAAGCAAACCCAACTGGCAGCCTACAGGAACGTACATTGGTGGATCTCAACACCTGCGGAACTGCACTGTTCCTCTACTTTATGCAAGTGCACAATGGCCACACTTCTCACAAGCCGCTATGGAGTCACCATACACGCAAAGTCCATTTCAAGTTATGGACTACCACACCGAACAAGTGATGTAAGCAACAGTTTCAATGCAGAAGGGGCCTGCACTAAGTTCTTAAGGAGACTCGGGCTATTTGGGGATCTGGGGGAGCACCAGCACTTCCCTACCATGCAACACCCTGTTTGGAGCCACATCTCCCCAACACTGGGCCCATGGGTCCCTCACCTGAGCACTCATATTACAGCAGCAAATATAACTCCTGCTAGCAGAACCACCTCCTGCTACCTAAGGTTCAACAGAAAAGATCCCACCCACGCTGCGTTTTTCTCCTACGAAGTCACACCAACTTTTGAAAGGGTTTTGATCATGAGGGCAGTTTGGCAAACACGACTCAACATACCATATACCACTTCCCCTCCCTCCACAGGTATCATGATTTCCACAAAAGGCTCTAAAAAGCATCAATAGGCTCTCTCCTTAAAACTCATCCCTAGGTGCAACAAGCTGGAGGGGTACCTGCCTGCTGTTTCCAGGAAGAGAACAACATTTTGCTGGACAGACCCATCAAACCACTTTACTGGTAGCTAAAGCAAACATTTTATACTCTTGTCTTGAGATGCTGTGTGCCAGTAGTAGACACAACATTTTCCTATGGGGTAAGGAGGTGTTTTCTATCTCCAGTTGTAGCGGCTGATAGCAACTTTTAGGAGACACTGTTGAGCTAGCACAGCATTTCCTGCTTTGGGCATGGTGATATTCATTCCAAAAATCATCATTTTAGTCAGCAGAGGAACAGGACACATCTATTCTCTTACCTGTTCTTAGTTTATTTACACTTTTCCTCATTTTTGTTGGCCTTGCAGAGTTAATGCAACTGACGAACAGCATAGATTTTGGCTCTTACCTCAAGAGAATTGAGAAATTAAGACCCCATTGCAAAATTGCAATCCTGTTGATAATGCATGAGCCAGAAAGTGACTGGCTGAGGTTTGCAGTTGACACATGAAGACCAATGTGAACTGCTGAAGCAGCAAATGAATCATGTGGAGCTGGAGAAAAAACAGAGTCCCACAGTGTCATTTCAGAAACTCCTCTGCATCACAACACTGATCTATCCTTGACCACCTGTGTTTACTCCCCGAAAATTTGTTCCAGTGTTGTCTGCTTCGAAGAACAGCAAAAAGGAACACATTGGTGTCTTTCGGCAGCAGCAACCTGTAACAGCTTCAACATCACTGTATTTTTTCCCACTTAAGAACTTGCAGCAGTTCTGTTTTCAGACTTTCATCACATTATCCTTTTACTTGAACTTCCTGACTCCCTCTTGACAACCTTATTATATTTGAAGCAACCTTTCCTCAGTGCCATATGCTTATGTGCAGGATTGCTTCTTGTTAGCCCCGCTAGCAAACAGGTCTCTGAGGGGATGGGTGTACATGTTGAACAGGAGCAGCTACGTTGGTGTTCTGTGGCTTGTTCCTGCCTGCTTTTGGAGATCAATTCTCAAGCAACTTCCTGCTTTCCCATCTAAAGTAGAATTCAAATCTTACTGTCCAAAGCTTCTTTACACACTGGCCAAGAGAAATCATCTTCCTTGCTAATGCATAAGCACTTGCACCTTTGAATAGTCTCTCAGTTAGCTTTCAGCTCCCACAGTTCACGAAGTTCAGGGTTTCAAAGTCCTTGCAGTGCTGGCCACCAGCCATGCTCCTCAAAGTCCAAGCAGCTCTTCTTGGAGCCCTTTTGCAGCCCTCTGCCAGCCCAGCCAGCAATGGGTTTCTGAGAACATGGAACCGTCAGACTCGGTGCCACGTGTCAGACCCAGAACTGTCACCCTTGTTTCCAAACAGTTTCACAGAATCAGGGAATAATTTAGTTTGGAAAGGATCCCAGCAGGTCACATGGCCCAACCCCTGCTCAGAGCACAGCTACCTCCAGTGTGTGTGGGAAAGAGAGAAAATGCAAAGGCAACAAATCTTCAGAAAAAGTCTACTAGGCCAGGATTCCAGCACAAGGAGAGCACTGTTATGGGACATGTTACAGGTGTCTCCTTTGGACTGAGTGTTTCAGTCTCCTTTTCTCTCCCCACTTAAGATTCATTTCTGTGAAAACCTGAGCCACTGTATAGTTTGCTGCACTGTTTTGCAAGTCAAAAAAAGAGGTTATGCACTGCTATCAGAACAGGCCATGACAGAGACCATAACATTTTTTGCTAGGAATCTTCTGCCTACCACCAAGCCCTTCACTCAGGCTTCAATTTCTAATTAAATCCTAGCCTGCAATTTTCATACCAGTGTTGTATTATTTCTATTTCTTTCTCCCATTCATTCTCTGTGTCACATGCTGCTGAATGACAACTACTTAAGACATATCAGCAATATAGTTATGTATAGCCTAACCGTCTCCTGGAAACAGTATCACAAGTGCTGGTGCTATGAAAACACACTATTTCCTCTTTCACACCAACAGACATGGACAAGGCACTGGACTGAAAAGAGTAGTTTTAAAGGCAAAAAAGTGTATGGGGGGGGGGTGAATCTCATAGAAGCAAAGTTGGAGCACTCGCATTTTATTGACCTGCCTTTGTTTCTAGTTTCCATTTCAAGTAGTGCTTGTAATGATTATTTTTAATCATTCTTAGCAGCACGGAGTTTTTATCAAACAAAAAAGTTTTGCTGGGTTTTTTAGGTAGTCTTATGAAAACAAAGGAGGAGTGTTTCTTTCTGAAAACTCTTTCTCCAATAGCCAGTGGCTACCACATTCCAGTGCAGGCTTCCCTGCTGAAGGACAGTCTGGTTTTCTCGCTGTCAAGGCAAGCACATCCCTCCCCACAGCCTTTGTTCACCTAACCATAGACGCCTCCAGACAGGATTACTAAGCAGCACCTACATGGGTCTGCTCTCAAAGAGTGTTCAACTCCACTGGAGCAGAATATTTCTGTTTCTGCAGCTAAGAAGCCTGAACATGCCACCCGTTATCTGCAAAGCTTAGGAGATTTCCAGCTAATTTCAAGGGATCAGCTTTGTCCTGTAAAGCAGCACGTACTCTAGGCTGCACGTGCATCACTGCCTCCTTGGCATCATCCAACGAGCTGACGCAGATCCGAGGAACTGGACTCGCTGGAGCCCTGACCCACGCTCCAAAGCTGTGAGCTTTCAGGAGAAGGCTCCGCAGTCCTGGAGTCTGTGTTCTCTCCCCATCCAGCCCAACACAGGCCATTTGTTACATCTGGTGCAGGCTCTTTGTCATGAAACTGGTTGAGTTGGGCAGGCCTCATCTCAGGGCATTTGGAAAGTCTCTTTGTATTTTAGATGTGGCATCCTGGATTAGTTTTCACTTCTCAAACTTTATAAAGTAACTTTGAATAAAAATAAGTTGGGTGGTTGTTTTGTTTTGGTTTTTTTTGTTTTTTTTGGGTTTTTTTTTTTTTTTTTTTACTTATTTTCTTGTTGATATTTGGCATTTGTGATAAACCCACAACCAAGCTGTCGACTCTGCCAGTAGCACACTTCTGCTGTCAAGTGCTTTTACAAATAATCCTTAAAATATCCAGCAGCGGTAGGTATAAGAGAACTCAAGACAGTGCCATATGCTGTCACATCTGAAGCTACAGCAAACATTAACGTCAGGCCAGGGAAAAAAGCCAATTATTTTCTTCACGTTCCAGTTTAGTGCTGGACCTTTGCTGGAGGTCTACGTGACAAATTAAAGGTCAAAATGTGGGGCATGATCAAGACGGGAGGCATTCGTGAAGTTCTCTAGGTTGCCTGAACTGCCCCTCGCTGCAAGAAGGGATAGAATCAGTCCTCCTTATCCTACTTTTGTAAAGGTCTTCAGTACTAAATGGTTGTATTTAACACCTGTAGATCTATTAGGATTTACTGCCTCTGAAGTCAATGCAGGAAATGAAGGGAAACAAGAACCGATTGACAGTGGAGTACCATTACAATCAAAAGATCAAGGCACTGCACACTTTTCTGCTCTCAAAAATCAGCAGCTAACCTGGGAACACTGTTGCTATGTCAAAAAGGAGAAAGATGAAGATAAGCAAGTTCCAAACCAGTGTGGCTCTTTTCCAAGCTGAAAATTAATACGTGCAACTGCAGCAACAAACACCACAGCCCACTCTCAAAAGAGCATACTTGGCAATGAACCACCTACAAAAGATGACTCCTCAGCTGGTATTAACCAGGTAACCAAAACCAGCAGTGGCTGATATCACAGAGATCTAATAACTGTTTTAGCTTTTTGCTCCGTCTCCTCTTTCCACAAAAACCCAGCCTCCATTACCCTAAATATGAGCACCTTGCATTTATATGGCCTCTATGTGTCATTCAACCTGTTGGAGCATCTATTCATCCTAACCTCGGCAATACCCAGACACCCCGGAAAACACTTTGAAATATGACTTGCATTTACGGGCAGCAGGTTATATGCCATTCCTGTCTTCTAGGACAGCCAGTTTTTTAGACCTATTCTAATTTCCTATTGTCTCCAAACTTTGGTACAGCATTTGTCAAGGCACTACATAGCAAATTACTGTTTGAACTGGAAGAGATGAGGATTAATAATGGAATGACAGGGGTGAGTAAGGAACTGAATAACAGGCGTAGAAACAGTGGGACACAATGAAAAGCCCAGCAGCAGGATGAAGGGAGACTGACAAACTGGCATCCACTGGAGGGCAAGATGCTACTGGTTTTATCAGGACTTGGGCTCAACCTACGACCACTCCAGACCTTCTGGTTTCACAGCTCTCATAGCGGACTTTGGTAAAGAGCATCTATTTAATAACTAAAAAAAAAAAAATCCTGACCTAGTTACTTCACTAATCTCATTACTCGCAGGCAGCAGTCCCTTGCTTTCAGTACCCAGCTGCACCCATAACAACAAAGCAGGATGGATTTAAACAAGTGACATAATCTTCAGAAAAACGTCTTAAAAACATGTTATTTTGAGTAACTCACAATTAGTATTTGAACCATATATATTCTTTAAGCACCTAGAGCAACAAAATAGAAGTGATTTGTCAGTATCTTGAAGATAGTGACATCCCCTGTGGGGAAAGGCTGAGGGAGCTGGGCCTGTTCAGCCTGAGGAAGAGAAGACTGAGAGGGGACCTCATCAATGCTTATAAATATCTCAAGGGCAGATATTAAGAGGATGGGGCCAGACTCTTTTCCGTGGTGCCCCACAATAGGAAAAGGGCAACGGGCACAAACTGGAACACGGGAAGTTCCGTCTGAATAGGAGGAAAAACTTTTTTACTGTGAGGGTGCCAGAGCACTGGCACAGGCTGCCCAGAGAGGTGTGGAGTCTCCTCCTCTGGAGATACTCAAAACCCGCCTGGACGCATTCCTGTGTGACCTGCTCTGGGTGACCCTGCTCTAGCAGGGCGTTGGGCTAGATGATCTCCAGAGGTCCTTTCCAACCCCTACTGTTCTGTGACACTGCGATCTTAAATACGTTAGAAACAACCAACAGGAAAAACTGTATTGGATACCCACTATTATGAGTTATCACTTGGCTTTTACTCAAACTCACATATCAGACTATCACTAGTGTTGGTTAGCCAGGCCCGTCAGTGATAGCTCATGAGAATGCAAACACAAAGGTACCAAAGACGACGAGTCTCTTATCAGACAGAGATGCTCAAGTGGTAGTAAGTTAAAATTGCTACCAAAAATATCCGGCTGGAATGCCAAATCTTGTCATAGGGTTTATTACAATTCCTGGTTTGCCAGCTGCTCCCCAGTTCCTAATCAAAATTCATCTAAAATAAAAAAATCACTAGATCCTTTCAGAGAAGGACAGTAGGTGGGATCACAGCAAAGACAGGCAGAACCGCAGGGGAGCCCTGGATCACCAGGGAAGCTCAGGGCTGCCACCTGCCCAGCTAAGCGTGCACCAAAGCCTCCAGTCAGCTCCTGTCTTCATAAACACTACACTGGTTAGTCCTTGGAACATAAAAGCAAAAATCCACCATCTAAGCAAGTGTCGTTGGTGGGTTCAATTTAACAAAAGCACAAAAGTTCGGTACATCTTTATAAAACCAGCTTTGATTGCTGGGAATTACTGGAACCTTGGGTGCCAGCCCCTGCCTGCATGACAGGGGATAAATTCCTGTAAGCCTGCCTTACAACACACAGCTGAGGCCAGGAAATAAATCAAGCCTGGACATTTCTTCGTAAGACATCCACCACAAACTTTGTTTTGCTGAATGTGGGGGAAAAAAAAAAAAAAAAGTTAAGTGCAAACATCCAAATACTTGAAGTATGATAAGTGAGGGAGGAATGATGCCTCTGAGCTGTCCTAGGCGAAATAAAGGTCTCCAAAATAGGAATTCTAATCCACAACATCTATTGCTTCTCTAATGCCAGCATCAGAAGAATTATATTTAAATCAACATGATTAATCAGCAACAGCAGACCCATCTTCACCCCCACTGGATGCAGCACCCCCAAGGTATTAACCTTTATCTGGGGAACAAATTGGTTTGTTGCATCCATTTATCTTGCAGAAATACTCCAACAATCTTTAAGGAACACTGTCCTTTCACAGCTTGCGGACACTTTGATATATTTCAGTAAGAGCTGGTTTCATTTTTGTTTATCACCAGTTTCACTTTCAGACTCTAAGAACTACGCATTCGCATTTTAAGCGCCACGTGAAAGTGTTTACTTCTTTCACGCCTTGCTAGAAGCTTCCCAGCTGTAGCCCCAGCCCTTTCACATTAAAGATAGCCACTTCTAGGAAATTACAGCTTGGAGAAGGCTGTCTTGCATTTTGTTTTTTAAACCACCGAACAGCTGAGAACACTGAAAACCTTGAGCAGTTAAAACTAGATGAACATGTTTGATCTTCCACCTGCAACCCTAGGAGAAAATGCTCACTTAAAACTGAAAGCTGAGATCCTCTACAATCATGTTTCCTGGGACAAGAGCTTTAAACACCCACATTGCACTGATGTCGGATAGAGGGACCTAGCTTTTTAGGGATTTAAACACCATCCCCACTGCAACAACAACAACCACCACCACCCCACAAACCAAACACCCTATTTTTACAGCATGTGTCGGCAGTCCATCTGCCGTGCTGCAACGCCACTGGGACCCAACGAAGTGAAGGCAGATCCAGGGGAACCAGCTGTTCAGTGCGGTGCAGCAGCGACGAAGGAGTGCCCGTCCCGGGGAGACGAAGCTCTCACCGCGACCCTTTCGTCCTCGCCCGGCAGCTCACGGAGGGCACCCCACTTCGGCACCTCGACCCCACGCCTTCGAGGTGCAGCCCAGGATCAGCACCCCATGTGTTCAGTGGGAACAACAACAACAAAGGACATCCCAGACAAGCAAGTGTTTAGCAAACACAAGAGACAATAGAGGCCAATGCGCGAGGAGATGTTCCTGAATTCCTCCCCCACTTTTAATTAAATAGGACTGTTCACTAACAATTCTTTTTTTCCTGCTCTTTTAGAAGTGGAAAAAGAAATTTATTAATACTATCTGCATGCAGGACACAATTACAAATATTTAGATTCTTTTTAAAGTCTAAAAATGAATTAAACTCAAAATAATTAAAACTAAGAAAAGTTCAAGCAGCTTCACAAGCAGCTCTTTCCCACTATATCCTTCATCAGTGGATAAAAATAGTCAACAGCTTTGCTCTTGTGCTCTTGAGGCAACACCTTTTTTCTGCTTCCTGTTAATGCCTCTGTATCAAAGGTGAAAAGTTACAAGCAGAGAAAAAAGTACCATCCAGCCCACTGAGATAACCAGATGTTTGCAGTTTGAGCAAACGAAGCTGAATTACACCTAACATCTAGTTTTACACCTTATGTAGCACTTCAATTGCCTCAAACACGTCTCTAAAATAAAAAGATTAATTTAGAAATAGGAACTTGAGAGAAAAACATACCTGTGAGACTCGAGAAATCTCAACATTTAAGCCAGCTATGTCTCGCTGCAAGTTGAGAGTTACCTAAAGCCATTCAGCCTTCATGCCCAAACTTCCCTCCTTGGTTCAGTTCCGAGGTTTTTAGGGAAAGTCTCTTTGCCCTGAGTGCTAACAAGTGAACTATTATTATAGCTATTGCATTCAATTACAGAAGGTCATTGTGCTAGAGGTGGTTTCTTATGTAAAACTGTGTTCAGTTCAGAAGGGTGGGAGGGAGGAGGGGAGCTGCATTTCACCAAAAAACTGAACTGATAAGGAAAAAGAGACAGCACTGTTTACTCAGCAGTAGGCTCTAAGTCCTTTTGCCTTTGTTTCTAAACAACTGGAAGTAAGTGGTTTAAAACATGCTACGGTCCAATCTTGATTTTTTAATTCTAAATTAGAAACTGCAAGCAGCACTCTGATATCATGCAGTATTCTATTTATTGTGGATTACAGATCACAGCAGTGCTGGGAAGAGTTTACAGTTAGATTCCCCTACAGACATGCCTCCCAGACCAAAAAAAAAGGGTTTGCTCTCCCCGAGCCTTGGAACACATAGTTGGCACCTTCTCCAGCTGGGAGCAGCTGGGCAGTTGCTACCGTTTCTCATTCCACTCGACATGACCAGCTATTAAATTATCCCAAGTTTCTTGTTCAAGCTCAAACCCTCCCAGAACAATTAAAAAGTCACCAAACTGGGAGTCACACCACATTGCCATTTTCCATTTGGTGACCTTTGTCAGAGATGAGATATATAGAAAACACTTTTTTAAAAAACAAAACAAACCCACCAAAAAAACAAAACTTACAGTTTAGTGCTCAAAATACTGCCTGTACAAGAAAATGGTTCCACGTTTGGCATGTGTTTAAGCAATGTAAACAAAACTCCATACTAACAACTGTGGAAAGCACCCTAAAACCCAACCAAATACAAACTGCAGAGGAGCACGACAAAGAGCCACCCTGCCACAAAGCCTACAACAACAAGAGAGTTTCTTTCCCCGTCTCGCAGTTGTGCTCCTTCCTCGCTAATAAAAAGTGGCTCTCACGCTACTGTGCTCCCCGGTCAAACACGATGGGTGGGGAAGTGCCGTTTGTACGGTTCCGTTTTGGGAAAGTCAGAAATAATTTCCTTGAGGGAGGGAAATAAAAACAAAAGCGATCGGTCACATCCTCCACCTGAGCGAGCAGCTCCCACCGCACCGAAGTCGATTACCTGTCTGAGACCCAGGAGGAAAGGCATTCTGCAGGCTCATCCTCCGCACCAGCGCATGGGAAGGCAGGAATTTAAAGCCCCACAGTGACCATTTCCTCATCTGCTGTGGGCAGCCTGCTCCTCCGATCCTATTTAAACCAGGGCTTCCTCGGCTGGGAATGCTAAGTAAACAGGGTCCTGGGACACTGCACGCACTCGCTGGCTCCCCCTCCTCCTCCTCCCACTCCCCGTGACATCTCAGACGCAGCCCAGCCGGGCTGTTTGCAAGAGGGAAATGACATCAGGTCGGGCAGTTCTGAAAAAAAAAAAAAAAAAAAAAAAAAAAAAAAAAAAAAACCCGATCCTTAAGAGAGCTGCCGGGTAACAGCAGGCAGCTCGCTGCACACGGGAGCTGCGTGCTGTTGGGCAGCGCTGCCTGTGTGGGACCCTGGCAGGGAGCCGGGGAGCGGCGGCAGTGCTCTCCCTGCTAACTGGATGCTGCAAGTGGAGGGGAATCTATTAAAAATGTTAGCAAGAGCCAAGAGCTCCTCAGTGATTAAATCTCGCCAAACAAAAATAGACATTTAATCTATTTTTTGAGGAGAAAGCTAAGTTTGATGCTTCTTGCTGAACAGCACTGGAGCCCTAGGAGCAACCACCGTGGTTCTTCCGAGTGCCTCCAGACCCCGTGGACCTGGGTAAAGCCCTCACAGACCCAAAGTGCTCCCATGCCTCCCTGACCCAAAGCACTCCCATGCCTCCTTCTGCCTACCACCACGGCTCTGTTTTTTCTGAGCAACTCTTCAACTCTCAGCCCCTCCAGGTAACAGCCGTCCTACTAAAGAAACAGCAACAACTCCTCTGATTTCAGTAGGATCAGGATTGGGTCTCTCCAGCATCAGGTGATGGGAAGACATTTTAATCCACCTTTCCTCAAGGAAAATGCAACTAGCCCCAACAGAAGGTTTCTCATTCTACTTGAGCTCATTTCACATTTTCATGCCAAGGGGCAATTAAGCTATAAACAGATTTATTATCTAGTACCCAGGATGGCATGTCTTGTTTGTCCTCTCCCAAGCAAGGAGTACAGCAAGTTCCACAGCAGTGTAGGAGATGACACTGCAGAAGGTAATCTAAATTTAACTCCGTTTCCTACCTCCACTTTGAAAGTTCAGCAACCTCTCTTTTTAATGCTTCTCTTTAATCAGCAGCTGTCCTCGTCTGTCGGGGGGGGTGGGGGACGGACACGGGACTGGGACACCACCGCCACTCCCACATGCCCCAGCAGCAGCTCTGTGAATATTTGACTGAGAGGCAACTCCCGAAGCTTTTGGCCTCCCTGGCTTTTGGAGCTCAACACATTAAAATATTTGACAAGGGAAGAATATACTTTTTTTTTTTTTTTTTTTTCACAGAAAATTCCCTAAACCCCTTTTTT
>KL261769.1:0-14293 GCA_000699545.1 Podiceps cristatus | reverse complement strand
TTTTTTTTTTTTTTTTTTTTTTTCCACAGAGAATTCACTGAATCCCTTTTTTAGTAGCAGTTTTAACAGTAATTTCAGGACTTCAAAAGAGAGAGAGAGAGAAACCACATATAATTCTTACAAATGCTCATTTGCAACAGCAGGGAAAAAAAAGAAAAAAAAATAAGGAAAAAAAAAGAAAAAACCCCAAACCAAAACCAAACCACACAAAACCCACCACACATAGCCTGCAGCAGTGTCAGACCTCCTCAGTGACCACTGCTGCTGCTTCCTTCCAGCCCAGCCCAGCCCAGGGTTGTTTCCCAAACGAGAACCCCACTGTGGGTGTCCCCTACACAATCAGGCTGTGACACTATACACAAGTATTACTTATTTTTACATCACCTTAAAGCCACCATATAAACTTGATGTTTAAGGTAAGCGCTATGTTTTGCCTATGAGAAAACAGGCACATAAATGATTTCCTGGAGGATGCAAAACATCAGCGTTAACAGGCATCAACCAGGCAATGGGGTTTTCCAGCTTTTGTGCTCTTGGATCAAACAAACTCTCAACCTTTGCTTTTCCAATTCTATGGACAAACACCAATGATATAAAAGGGCAACTTTCTGTTTTAGTAATCGTTCTATGGCCTCATGCTGTCCTTTGGAATATCTGATTTTGGCTGTTGCTATCCAGAGCCCTGGACTAGGCAGATCCCAGGTCTGAGCCAATGCAGCAATTTCTAAAATCCCTACTGTCAGAAGGAATCTAACTTTAACCACTCGCCTCTCCCCCAGCATGTAGTCAAAAGGCAAAGCGTCATTCCAGATCTAAGACAAAGTTGTGAAGGACTATCAAAGGCAGTAACTTAACAGAAACGCAAAAGCATCCTAATTTATGTGTGAATGTAGCATTCCTGAAAAGACGGGCACAAAAAAAGGTGGTTTGCAAGCAGGCACTACCACATTCGACTGCAGCAGCAGCAGCCTCCCTCTCTTGCACTCTGAGTGACAGCCACCAGTAACACCCTCCACAAACTCTGCTATAGGTAACTATGGAAAAAGCCCCTGAAAGGAACAAAACCACAAAAAAACCTAAACCAAACCAAAAAAAAAAACCCAAAACACAAAACAAGCTGGACAAGTTAGCTCATACCCTTAAAATACCCCGATCACTACACTTAGAGCCTTTTCAAAACACCTAGGTTCTCCTAATCTTTCAGTTGCTCTGGATATTCCAACTGGCATTTACCCCCTCCTCCTACTCTTTTTTTCCAATTTGTAAGTTCTTGCCCCAATGCTCTGTCTTGCAGCATTGAGCTTCATACACAGTGGTTGTGAACAAATAGTTCCTTTCATCAGGAGTGAATTCACCACCTTCTAATCTGACTTACATATTATTAGCAGGTGGGAACAGAAGTCCCCATCCATCTTCTCACCCATTCATTACTCTGTACCTGTTAGCTATCTTCTTATAAAAGATATCAATCTTCCCCATCCTCTTAACGTAAAATCTTTTCTTAAAGCCTTCAGCTGCTCACTGTCCATTTCCAAAACCTTTCTAATTTTCTATTGCTCTCTGCTTGGGGGAAACTGGAGCTGAAGTAATAATTATTTTAACGAAAGCAACAGCAGCTCTAAGGCAGGCTCAGCATGGGTTTCACTTCCTTTATATGAATCTGGAGTTTAACATCTGCAAAGGCCACCCATCCATGACACAAGAGTGTGTCTATCCGAGATATAATGAACAGAAGAAACACAAGTTTTTACAGTTTCTCTGTAGATGAATCTTTTGAAGGCTCTGCAAAGTCAGGGCTAATGTCAGGACAGATCACAGAATCGACATTATTTTGTAAATTTGCTTGTTTAGGCAGCCACCAACCACCCTTTTTTGGCATGTCAGTGTGGATCCCACTACAGGATAATGGTGAGCAAGTTTCTTTTGAAAAAGAGGGAATAAAGATCTCTAGGCTTTATCAGTCTGTAGTACTCATCTCCTGAACACGCCATCTGCCCAAAATGTGATGCTAAGCAAAGGATGCTGCTTGACACCTTTGCAAGCCCAACACACATTGTATCTCATGACCTCAGATATTAGCATGAAACTGAAGATGATGATGGAAGTTTTTTGGGCCATTTTAGAGTTGCTTTCCATGCTTGATGGAGACTCTTACAAGCAGGTTTAGGAACCCAGCAAGATAAAATATCTATTTTGATACCTCCCTGAGGAAACAGCTTGACCTTTAGATGATCCAGTTGACAACACAATTGGAACAAAAATTAAAGTTGTGCAGCTCAAATCTGTCATGCTTGAAGCACAAGGCTACTCTCAGTTATTCCACTATTAGAGTTCTAGGCAGGGAGAGGTTTTGAAGAGTAAATACGGGTGGTGTGTAGCATCCCCTCAATTAAACTTTAATACCATGCTTCTGCAGCTAGATATATACAGGTTGACCATAAAGTTGGAACAATTTTATCTAATGACTCTTCCATTTGTCCCAGTACACTCTGTTATTTTCATGTTGGTAACAGGAGCATCCCTGGAGCATCAGCTATCCATTTTCATTAGTTGGCCCACAGCCTTGGGTGCTAGAACTGAGTCTACACAAGTCTGCCAGGCACTCGAAACAACATGCGAAAGAAGCAACCTGAATGAGGGCAACTTTACCTTTCCCCATCCTGCAGATAGCTCTGGGAACAAAGAGAAAAGGGAAAGAAACACACAGGAAAGCATAAAAGCACATCTCTGTTTCTCTAGAATAAGACAACATCCAGGAACAACCAAGCTCTATCTGCCTTGACAGCTAATGTTCTAAACGGGCTTGCTTGCTAGCAAGACCAGTCTGAGACATTGGGAGATCACCAATGCTGGACCAGCAATACAATGCTAGGTCTGCCTGGAAATCATTTCTGGCTGGCCACTTCCCCGCAAAATCTGCCCACTTGTTGTTGATTCCTGAAGAGTGAAGGGCTACTTTCCCACCCTAATGGCACCATTACAAGAACACGTTGACTTTCCATGTAACATACAGCATTGGCGCTGCCTACAAAGAACGTCATCAACAAATTCCAGAGGACAAACAGGAAAAAGGTCAGTCTGATAATTTCCCGGTACCTACAGGACCTAGAGTAGATACTCTATTGCTTAGGGGACACATGGTTCAAAACAAACCTTTCAGTCCCCTTGTGTCTAGTACTACTGTATTATTTAGGAGTGGGGTAAAGTGGGGCCCCCAATTTACACGCAGTTCAACAAAACAAGGACACTGAAGTCACTTGCATTTAATATTTGTGAGGCCAAACCAACTCAATCATTAGAGAGAACAAAGACTAACTGCAGAAAAAGACACCATACGTGTTGGAACTGGCTTGTGATCCAGTACTGCAACCAGTCTGCTGGATCAATAAATTTAAACATGCAATGAAGCACAAGGGCTTGCAGTGGTTAGAATCTGTCATTGGGCAGGTCCCTCTTCCCTGCAGCCTGTCACCACTTCTGTCAGCTCAGCGGTTTAGAAGTGCAAGAAACTTTCGCGGCTCACTAAATCAAGATAAGCAAATGGCAACAGTGCATTTCAACCTCACTGCTGTCCCTGTCTTTGTCTCCAAGTAACTAAGTTAACCAGGGAGAAAGAGGCTGCGCACTTCAAAAAGTGCTCAGTATTGCAGAGAGCCCCAAATGGCAACAGCTCATGCTTGATTCCAATTGAATCTTGATTACAGTTGAATCTTGAACTTGTCGGGCAAGCTAATAAGTGCAAACACGTGCCACATCCTCCACCTGAAAGCCATGCGTGAGCCTTTCCTCCTCTTTGCTTTTCATATGTGGGTGAAGAAATATCAACAGTAAAGCACTCTGCTTTGCATTTTTGTACATCAAGCAATCATTCCTGTGACGCTGCTTTCTGTATTAAGCTATCATAAGAAAGGCGCTCAAGAAAGGGCAGGGAGCAGACAAGGGGTGGATGTGGAGGAGACACCCAAGAGTCCTGTCCAACACCCATCTGACATAGGAGACAAAAGAGGCCACATCCACTCCTCCCCACTCTGCTGTTCAGCTGATGGGAGAGTGGTGGCAATGAGAAGTCCAGGCTCCTTCTCTGAGACCAAAATAGTTTTTGCTAAGCGTAGCTTGAAATTTCCAGTCCTCAGTGACATTGTTTCCCACTGCCTTTTCCCCAAGGAGGAGAAAACGATAGCCACAAGTCCAGCATGCTTTTCTTCACAGCAGCAGAATTGTGGCCAAGCCAATGTAATTGTAATGCCAAAGACTATTTGCATCATCCATTTTGTACAACCACTATTTCAATACCCAGGCCTGCCATTCAAGCCCAGAGGTCTTAAAAAGCTTTAAAATCCTTTGCCACTGAGACAGAGGGGGACTAAAGAGTTGAAATTGCCCTATTCAGAGGTGACACTAACTGCTTCAGTGGAGACAGGGTCGATTCTGTCCCTTTAGTGTTCTCAGGTTTTGGGCACCAATGTCAGGACTCAGTTTTAGTCTGGAATGTGTAATGAACTCATTGGAAAGCTTACCCGGCTTTCTCCGAGCCTGCTGGGAGGGGAAAAAGGAGGAGGGAGGGGGGAGTTCAGCTGTTAAACATTTGACGAGACTGTCTCCAGGAGGTCTAGTGTGTCCGGGGTGGTACAGGGACACTAGTTTGGCTCCTTGCTTTTTGGCACTACAGCTCTTGTTTTCCTTATGCCTGTGTATGCAAACAGGACCTTTGGTAATGGCCCAAGAGGAGACGATCTACTCCAGACAGGGAAGAAGGCAGAGCCTGCAGACAGTAACAGGATCCCCCAAATGTGGAATCAAGACGGTAAGCATCTGTTCTAGTTTTAGACTCTTGCACCATGTGGGTACCAAAAATACAGCCTATGTGTGTCCTTTGGTCACATCATCATAGGAGACAGCATTGTCCCAAAGCTGCTTACCAGCACAACCTTGATGGAGATCTTAGATGCCCTACTCTTAGAAGTGCTATTTGTTTTCTCTCCAGATGACAGCAGCTCACTATTTTTAGTGCTCATCTCATGTCTGCTTGGCATTTCCCTTGGGCCCTACCCTTGTTTCACAGCATTGCTGCCAGCTCCCACGAAGCGTTTTTTTGGTGCCAGAGGGGCTGATGCCAAGTCTGTCTGTCTTGATGCCAAAATGGCAGCTGGCTTTATTGTTGAGACAGGATTTGCCAAAGCTAACAGCACTAGTGCTGGGGTGACTAGCATTGCTTTTAAGGTTTTCTTCTTCCTTATTCTTCTATTGCCTCTAGATTTCACGGGATAACGCTGCTCCAAATAACCTTCTGGGATCCTAGGAGATGGGACTTTTCATCGGGGTCTAAGGCAACAGGCAATTATAGAGCAGATAGTCTTAACGTACATGTCCTCAAAGAGAAAGATACTTATGTACATACAGCAATTATCTGGGATGCAGCACTGCGACTGCTGGGCCCAACTATAACAGGACCAAGCCCCTCTGCCGATCAGGCAGAGCTTGATCTCGCTCAGCCTGCAAGTGTGTTTAAAAAGAACCTACCACAAAAAACCAGAGATCCCACTGAAGATAAGGGTGGTTATGTGCCATTTCACACCAGGATATACCCAAGACAGAAGTCTGGAGCAGGAGAAGATGGTCAGGGATCAGCCAAATTGCATCACATCACCATGAGGAAGAAGACAAAACCCAAGAAAGGTCATGGCCTTTTGCCCCTTCTGCACTCTCAAAAGTGCCACTCCATGAAATGCTACTGTTCAGATAAAATCCAGTCTCACATACGAGGCATGGGCATGTTTACCATGGGAAACATCCACAGAGAGGTGAACAGACAACACATGTGATAGGTAATCCCATGTGTACAGACGCATGTAATTTGAAGTGATGGTATCCCTACAGATTAGGAAATATTTTGATGTTAACCTCTGCTACTTCTCTTATAAACCTAAAAACCACATCTTGTTCAGAAACAGTGGTGTCAAATGGGCATCTGTTTGCCCAAAGATGCTCAGCTCTTTCTTCAGGAATGGTGCAGTTAGTTAACTTGACAAGAGGTACACAATTGGTTAAAACAGCTTTCTCATCGTGTAAGACTTTGCCGGGGAATCTGTTACACATACAGCCTGGTCAGATCTTTCTGAAGTTCGTTGGTCTTTTCTAAGCTTAAGTTTACATCTTGAACAAATTTAGAAAAGCCCCCAAAATCCCAGCAGTCTTGTTTTCCTCAGCTCATTTTACAAGAAGAGGTTCTTTTATTGAGTTCTGAGAATTAAGTTTCTGTTTCCAGCAAAGCACCACTTCTATATGGCCCATAACCTTCTTCATAGGAACAGTTTTTCTGGGAGATCCTTTAGGAAACAAAAAGACATCAGCAGCTGCCTCTTCCCGAGCACCCGGCTGGATAGTATGGTTCAATAACATTACAAGCAGAGCAATATCACATAGGTTATGCTGAGGCAAAAAACATCCTCAAGCTGCCCTATATATGTACAGCCTCAAGCACTTTTCTACTGTTATCCCTGGAATTTACACTCCAGGCCCTGCTGTAGCACCTACATCCCCATCGACAGGTGGGTTCTGGGTTGCACAGAACTGGGTTTGCAGTACAGAAACCACAAACAACTGTTTTAACCAAGTCTTCTTCCTCTTCATACATACATGTGGATCACAATATGGTACTCCCAAAATTAGAAGTCCGTTAATTAATCCAATGGGCTATGCAGTACCTAGAGTTTTACAGGATTTCTCTTATCTAGCAGAAAAGTAAATTCATCTGAACTGCTACAGGTAGGCTGAGGCTCAGTTTGTGGTCACAGCCTGGCACAAACATGAGGCAAGTTCTTCCACACAGCATAGTCTGACTAGCAAAAAGACAGGAAGACTTCTCTTACAAAATGAAGAGCACTAAAGATCACGTACATATATATCTTCATACAACCAAAGTGAAGAATTAAAGGAAACCACAAGTTTAACTATTAAGAAAGCTCAATACCACAAGCATTTAAAAGATCACAGCACAACAGTATTAAAGACATCACTTTTAAATCACTAGACAAAACTCTAAGAGAGCTATCCAGTCTTAACCTCCACAGTTAAAAACTTCTTTAAATGTCCAACTTTAGGGGAAAAAACACTTCAGAAAACCTCATCTTAAACATAAGTTTGTTTTTTCTAACTTGAATTACAATGTTGCTTAGGATCTCTCTAACTACTTGGAAGAAAAATATGAACTCATCTCTATTTTGAAATGATGAGTAAACAAAAATAAGGAATAAACAAACGAACATAGTCTATGGTTAAGTGCAGTTTCAAGCTGAGTTTACCCATGTCTGTGAAACAGCAGGAAATATCAAGACCTTAAGGCCTGATCTCTTCCCTGTCTCCCCTGTTGCAGTACTGCTTCTGCTTTGGCCCACATCTTTACCAGAAAGAAAAGAAAGCATCCTCAAAAAGCCACATACTTTATTGCTCTGCTAGCTGAAGGGGAGAGATTTTGGGTTTGCCTCAAACAGGCGAGCCCTCAGCCAGCAGGATCTACATAAAAGAGACAGCTCACAGATGTAGATATCCAAGTACAAATAAAGTGGGTTCGATCCAAGCATACAGGGAAAAAAATTCAATGCCTCCCATTACCAGCTCCTCGATCCTGCTGCATTTTCCGTCTCTGCAGCTATCTTCCCTAACCTTAAAATGGGGAGAGTGCTAGAAAGCTGAGATATTACAACAATTGGACTCTAAATACAACTGTTATTCTTTCTAAGCCTAGCAGAACTGCCACCGGTTACCCAAATATTTCCTGTGGGGCTCAGCTCGGCCGGAGGCCGCCCCAGGACAACCGGCAGTTATGTAAGGAACAGGCGGCTGGGAGGAAGCGATGTCCGAGGGTCGTGTTTCAGCGTCGGCCATGGTATTACGCAGTTTGCACTTTGCTTAAGCATTAAAAGCACTGGTGGCACCTAGAATCACAGCCAGTTTCTGAAGTTCAGCAACGTACCTGCAGACCAGGCGGTTTTGCCATTCCAAGGGCAGATACCTCCAATACCCTGCTGTCTCACTCCCCCGTCTTCGTGGTATCTGTAAGGTTCCCCCCTTAGGTATATGGGCAATGTACATTCCCCTTGTGTGCACAAGCATACTTTATTTCCTATAGTTCAATGCCCAATAATTAAAAACTGATTTCAGCTTTATCTCAGGAAGAAATGCTGATCACAATAACCTGCCTTTATGAGTATTATCTTATCCCGACTGCTGTAATTTCCATTAGTGCTTGTTATTCCACTGGCAAATAAAGCACACACTCCCCTGGCTGTAGCAGGGCTGAAGGAGGACAGGGTGACCCACACTGCCTTACCTCTTTCACACATTTCTCTGCAGCAAGGTTGCAGGCTGCGGAAAAGAGAGAGGCTAAGTGCTTGCTTTCTCCTTGCTAAAAGTCTGGCTTCTGGACATGCATTTGCTCTAGATCCTAATGCCAGTGGCCTCTTACTCCTGCAACCATTGTTTTCCTTTAAATTCTCCCATAGCATAAACCAAACAGTCCATATACATCTCTGTAAAAAAAAAAATCAAACCAAATCAAAACCTGATTGACATCCTACCTGTTACAGGAAGGTAATTGGTGCTAATTAGCATGACTACAGTAAAACAGTAAATCTTAAAAACGAAAAACCCAAAGCTGTCAGAAACCAGTTATTTTCTTCTTCAAAAGGTGAACCATATACATGTCATGTCAGCACTCAGAAAGCTCAAAGACCTGTGGGTGCCTGTTGAATGAAGAAACTAAGGCAAGGACATATTTTCAGCTTTTAGTAATACTCAGTTCTGATACACTGTAGGCTTCCACAGTAGTATTTTTCCCCTGAAACAGGTAGTTTGGGGAGTAGGAATTCTGAACATCTTCGGAAACCCAGGACCAATCCTCCTTTCCTGGAACAAGTGAGAAAGAAAACTGCCCACCAATTTCATTGCAGAGACCCAACCTGCAACTTGTAAAGTCACCAGACCATTGAAAGAGACATCTTCCAGGTAAAAATACATAGAAAACTTAGGGATGGACGGCAACATTTGTGAGCAGGGTTTAATTACAGATTTAATTACAGAGTGGCCATCAGACTGTCCTTTTAGCACTTGTTCCTTAACACAGGCTTCAAACGTCAGGGCTGTTCAAAAATGAAAGATGCAAACCCAGAGGCACCAGCCTGGAAAGGCTTCTCAAGAAGTCACCCTGTCAGACTGCTCTGGGAACAACTTGCTGCACCTGAAGCATCAACGTTTCTCTAACCTATTCTTAAGACAACTGCAAACGCTAATGTTCCCACCACCTCAATAGGCAAAGTGCTCCTGTGCTCACTGCTCTTTAAAAATTAGAATATTCTTTGCCATTAACATAATTCAGGCCTTAGTGCAAAATAAGGCAGTAATTTCTTCTTCTTACCTATTAAAACCAAGACAACTAATCACAGTCACCTTCATAACTTAGCTCACCTGGAAAATTGTTCCATTCCTCTATAAGCTGCTTTCAGAAGACACAAGAAAACTGTTTTCATAGACCACAAGGATTAAATCGTAGTTTTACTGTTCTTTTCAGCCTGTAACTTAAACACATCTTAAAATGGGGGATCCAAAGCGATGCACATCACTTACTAGTGTGGGCTATTACAAAATACTGGTATAGACTTCTATCCCGACTTCTATGTCATTAAACTCTGGAGTTTGGGGTTTTTTTGCAACAACTGCATTCAATTTCTCATATACCCCCGAATCCCAGACTCCCTCTATTTGACTTTCTCCATCCAGTTAAGTACTGTGCACTTAAGCTTCAGACTATTTTTTCAAGTCCTTTTCCTCCTTTCAAAAACACACACAACCCTCCATCTGCACCTCTAGTGCTTTCTCTCTGTCTCCCCAACTGTTGGCACAGAGGCAGAACAAGCCCCTCCAGGACCCCAATCACCACTACAGACTACTCCTTAGCATATATTTCAGTCACTTAATGAACCCACTGTATTGCTGTCTAATCCTGAACACAGATCCCCACTCAGCATCCCATAACCAATGGGCCCCCTCACTCAGGTTGGTCTGTAAAACATCTATTGAATCAACCAAATCAATTCCCCCACCTCACCACCCTGAGGTTGTTCCTGATAAATTCACATGGGTAATTTCCTGTTGCCTTAGAAATGCTTATAATGTCTTTAGGGATTTACTGTAGTACTTTATGAGAGACTAAAGCTGGGCACTTAATTTTCTAACTTTTTCTTCCTTATTCTCTTCCTCTAATTTGCCCCCCTTACATTTAATATTCATTTTAATATGTCAAATTACAACCAGGAGTCTGTGCATTTTGTGAGTTTTCCCCTCAAGAACCAAAAGAACAGCGAATCCTTTCAGTCTATATACCAGTTACTGAGTTACTATTTACTCACTTTCCTCATTAAGTTTTAGATCAATGCTTTTTATTTTTTTTTACATTTAACACCATATTTGCAGAACCTTTTCTTAAGCTTGTGTTCCTTACTAGCTGCAATACAATTCTTACACCAAAGGTGAACTATACAAACAGTAAAACATTTACTGTCCCTTAAGTTTTAGATGACTAAATTTAGTAGATGGTTTTAACATCAAAAAAAAACATATTAAAAATCAGGATTCCTTTAAAATACAGGTCTGGCATGAGAAAGAAAAATCTTAGACTGCTTAAAACATATACCCCATTTGGGGCAAGAATTCAGCATAAATTGACAGCATGACTTCATCCTTTAAAGGGTCAGCACACAGCAGACTACCATGAGGAAAAATAACTGATAGTCAAAATTGTCCCAAAATCTTTGGGAAATTCAAAGCAAAGTTTCCATCAAAAAAAGCTAAAGAAATCTTTTGTAAATGTAGAAACTCATTAGTGAAATGAAACTTGTATCTGCCAAAGTGAGCCAGCAGAACCAATGGTATTCAGTGTGTCCACCATGCACCAGAAGAGACCCTTACGGATGCTTGAAGGATTCAAAATTTGGAAACCAGATCGATAACAGAGGTGAATCAAGCAGCTTTGCTATCGATCAAGCATGCTGGACAAGGTTTAGTTCTCTAATATGCAGTTAGTGTGTATTTGAGCAGCAAAGTAAGAGAAAAGTCTTTGAGCTATTATTATGCCCTACAGTCATGTAGCTCTGAACAGCTGAGCCTCTGTACTTCTCCTTTCAAGGCAGGCTGGAGGAAGCGCAACCCTGCTGCTTCCTCATTAGCGTAAAGTACTGCTGTCAAATTGCCTGCAACTAGTTTTCGAACTACCCTGAGGGATAACCAGACTTCCAAAAACTCAGCAAACGCGTGGAAAATGCTCCTTCCGAAACTCCCCAGCAGCAGAAAGATGCACCAGTGGCTCCTACTGTCTATAAACTGCAACCAGCTCGCAAGTGGCTGCTGCTTACAGCAGCTCTTGCAAGATTCTTTCTGGTCTTCCACTTCTTACCTCGCATCTAGACGAGCCAGAAGAAATTTGGATGCACACAGATGCCAAGGATATCCCTTGTGAGTTGCATCCCCAGGTATAAGAAATGCCACTTAAGTCAGGGATCTGACAGAGAGTCCAGATCTTGCTCTAATGTGGTAAATCTGCCAGAGCCATCCTGCCAGGTCTATAAATCCTAGTATTTTGCTAAGTAACAGTGGAATCTGAAATAAGATTTGTTTCTGAAGGACAAGCTGGTGGTCTAGAGATCTTATTTCAGGGCGTTGCCCTAGATCAGTTGACCACTCACGCAAGGAGCACAGGCACACACGCTGTTAATGTACCCCTGTAGATGCTAAGCATTCAGTAAATACAGTAAGTGCTAATGCCAGAACAAAAGACAAGACCATTTTCACACGTACAGAGTCTCCCCACAGACCCAGTTTTACACAGATTGTGCCTAGCACAAAACAGCCACTTTTGCACAGTAAAGACAGATTTATTCTTGGCAAAAAAATTACATGGTAGGTCATATCTCTCAGAGACACTCTGGCGTCTTCAAGAAGGGTCAAGAACTTCACTCCCATAAGACTTTCCGAGAAACAGAAATGAAAGGACTCCCCTTTCTATTCAACAGCATGGATTCAGACATTCTGTCAAGATCTGAACACATTTGCCATGTCTTTTCCCAACACAGCCTGGGACTCAAACGCATTCTTGAATGTGAAGGTTCATATGAGTTTACCAAATTTGAGTCAGAAAGATTTTCCAATCATGTTCTACATCTCAGCCAGACAGCAAAACTATGAAAATCTGACAACTAAAAGAAAGGGCATTTCCCAGTATACATATCCCTCACATAAACACTCAGAGCTGCATCAAAATTTGTTTTGTAATAATTTCTTCATAAGACAGTTGATCTTTAGTGATCTAGGAAGTTGTGGATAAACCTCAAGAACTGAGAATGTTTTTGGTGCATATTCTCATTTCTCCCCAGGGAATCTTCATATTAACATGAAGTATGTAAAATATTTCGTGGACTGTTTATAACCTAGTGACTCCAAATGTAACCTTAAAAGCCATTCTGCAAAGAGTTAGCCATTGTTCAGCAATTCACGCAGAAGGAGAACCCAGAGCCTCTCGGGCAGGTTGCTTCTGTCCTTCTTCCTTTAGCTTTGTTCAAGCAATTTCACATAATACAGTTATCTTATATTGGTATCAGGAAAACACTGCTCAGAATCAAGCTGACATAAAACTCATGGTTGCATTATTAACTTGTACAATCATTCCAAGGACTTGTGTTTGAAAATGTCTGTTCACACATACAGCCAAATATGAAAATCCCGCTTCAGTTATTACTTAAATGTTACTTCATGGTTAAAACTAGCGTTCTTCTGGAAAAGAGATTTTGAAAGAAATACTCTAATCCTTCATTAAAAGACAAACGTGAAAAGCATATGGTTCCCACTGGGTACACTTACTGTAAATCAAGTTACCTTTCTGGAAACTCAATGTGTATTTGCTAAATGAAAACAAACATCTCTTACAGTTTCACAATTAGAATTTTAAAAGCCAGATGCTGCAGCAGTTAAGGTTTTCTTTGCAATGTTAGTTTACTCAGTTATACATCCTGAAGGCTAAAAAAAAGTATTTAAGGGGGAAAGTGTGTTACAATCTGTGAAGTTAATATTTGTGTTAAAAATACGGAAAAATCTAGCTGTTTGCTTTCCAGAAGCCACTATTTGGTCTCTTCTATTTTTCAAATTAGAAGAGGCCTTTGCAGAATTATAAATAAAACACTGAAAGCTCCATGTGACTTTCCCATATGTAGTTTTTCAACAGCCAAGTGATTTCCCCTATCCTATCTCCACTGTTTGCATACCAAGGCAGTGGTTGCCAAGTTTCAAGTAGAGGATTTTTAAGCCAAATTTGCTAAATGACGAAGATAAAGATTTTGTTAATGTCCTTTGATCAGAGATACACCTCATGAAGAGTTAAACTGTGGAGGGAAGCAAGACCAAAAAAAGAAAGAACATATGTTTTGCCATCGATTTACAAGGAATGTCACTGTGTCAGTATAGAAGATGTGGGAAATGGTGAGAATGACATTCGTTTGTCTGAGTTTTTGAGAGCAGTATATGTTGCCATCCCACTTCCGCACGTGTTCTGAGACAGAAAATACTCTTCACTCATTGTACAACCAAGACCACCTAAGCCAAAAGTGGAAGAGTTAAGAGAACACCTCAGTTTTACTCCTCCAGGGCTACTGGCAGATACAGCAGACAGGAGGATTTTCCTGTCTGCTGCTTTCCTGGTCGTCTTCATTCCCACCACAGTATCCAAATCTCTGAAAGCCCAGCATCTGAATGGCTCCCATGCTATGCATCACATCCAAAAAACTTGTGGAGGTGACCTGAAACCAGGCCTCCAGCTTTCTGAAGGATGGAATGCCTGGCCATACCCACAAGGAGCAACACAGCGGGTAATTCTGAGCCAAGAGGAGACAGCGGGCAAGGCTGGACAACAGAAGGCAGAGGCATATTCTTCCCCGGACACCAAAGTATCTCTTTTCCAGTCTGAGCTGCAGCACAACATTCATTTCTACTGACCTCACTTTTCCCCTTGGATGAGAAACACACCCACAGTATTATCTTGATCAATGCAATCAACAAAAGGTCCTTCATTGCACGCAACAGTTCAGTAAAGCACATCTGGCAGCATGACAAAAACCCGCACAGGGACACCTTGAAATACTCATGTTCAATTTGACCTACGTCAAATCTTACTAATACCTGAATACTCCTTTGACAGTGTGAGTGGAAGAGCCATGGCTGTGGGCTGGTGTCGTGGTTTAACCCCAAATGGTAA